>SJYC01151292.1:0-10006 GCA_006408675.1 Madoqua kirkii | reverse complement strand
CTTGGAGAATTTTGAGCATTACTTTACTAGCTTGTGAGATGAGTGCACTTGTGTGGTAGTTTGAGCATTCTTTGGCATTGCCTTTCTTTGGGATTGGAATGAAAACTGACCTTTTCCAGTCCTGTGGCCACTGTTGAGTTTTCCAAATTTGTTGGCATATTGAGTGCAGCACTTTCACAGTGTCATCTTTTAGGATTTGAAATAGCTCCACTGGAATTCCATCACCTCCAGTAGCTTTGTTTGTAGTGATGCTTTCTAAGGCCCACTTAACTTCACATTCCAGGATGTCTGGCTTTAGGTGAATGATCCATTGCGATTATCAATACTGGCTCTTAGGTTGACTTTAAAATATAGGAGAATGAGGAAGAAGTCTAGGAGAATGGTTCTGATGTTATTAAAATAAACTAAGTAAGAGATGATAGTAGAGTGAAACAGGGAGGTAGCAATGAAGATGATGAAAAGTGTATGGGATTAAGTGAGACAACATGAGACACAGAGGTATAGAACAGAATTTTGGACTCTGAGGGAGAGGGAGAAGATGGGATGATTTGGGAGAATGGCACTGAAACATGTATACTATCATATAAGAAATGAAGCACCAGTCTATGTTCAATACAGGATACAGGATGCTTGGGGCTGGTGTACGGGATGATCCGGGGAGATGGTGTGGGTTGGGAGGTGGGAGGGGGCTTCGGCATTGGGAGATCATGTACACCTGTGGCTGATTCATGTCAATGTATGGCAAAACCAATACAGTATTGTAAAATAGAATAAAGTATTAAATTAATAAAAAAAATACAATTTGAAAATAAAGTCAACAGGATTTTGGACATGAAAAAATATATGAGTCAAGAATGATTGCATGTTCTTTACATGAGCAACTGGAAATATGGAATTGTCGTTAGGTGATGGAAAAACTGACAGCTGAGCCATTCTTAGGTCAACAAACAAGATTTGGATGTGTTTAACTGAAAGTGTTTACTAGATAACCAAGTGGAGAAGTGAAGTAGACTACTGAGAATATGAGTCTCAAATTTATAAGAGGGTTTTGGAAATAGAATTATTTTCATGGAGTCATTGGCGTAGAGATGGCACCAAAAGAAGTAATATACAGCATAATAGGGAACCAAAGAACGGTTGCTCTGACATTTCAGCATTAAGAGGCTGGAAAGAGGAGAAAGTAGATTGACCAGTGAGATCAAATGAAAATAACATGAGCCTGTTTCCTTAGAACCAGGCTGAGAAAATATTTCAGAATATAGGGATTTTCATCAGCATCACCAAAATACTACTGCTTAGTCAGGTAGAACTATGGAGAATTGATCATTTAACCTGGCAGTGTAGAGCTCACTGTGATTTTTTTTGCAAACTGTTTCATCTGAGTGGTGTTAACAAAAACCTGGTTAAAGAGAGAATTGGAGGAGTATATTCATAGTTAAATATCATCCCCTTAAACTCTTACTACCATCTCCTAGTTTGCATACCATAGACCTCAAGGAAGGAAGACATGGTCACCCAGATCTTTTGAGTATCTTCAAAGGATATTTTATGGTAAATGACCAAAAAAAAAAAAAAAGCATAACTGTATGGGACAAGAAATAATCCTGTCCTCCAGAATATCAAGCCGGTTTTGGACGTGAGGTTATGACATGACATATAGAGTGGAAGCCTTAGGGGAGCTTCATAAGGCACGTAGTTTTTCTCTTCTAGCAACATAATGCAGTGTCCTTCTAGGTATTTGTTTCATACTGAGAACTTAATTGTATTTTGGTTTATAGAAAGTATGTGGTGTGTATGTGGCTTAATCATCGTCAGCTGTATCGCTAGATACAGGGAGAGTGAATTTACATATGAATCTAACCAGCATCAATTCTTATATTGCACCACCATCAGGGTAGGGCACCTAGTAGCCTGGGAAATTTTTTTCTGCCAGTCCAGTTTTCTCACATTGAAAATGAGTGGATAGTATTAAAATGATTGGTGAGAAATGTTACAGCTCTAGTTTTCTCTTATAAGCTATTGAAAAAAGTACATGTGTGTGTGTGTGATGTAGTTAAAGACAATGAAGGCAAGAGTGTTGCTGAGAGGAATAGGTGAAGAAGAGAGGAAATCACAAGTAAAGAAAAGCACTGGGGCCAGAAGAGAAATAGATGGAAACAAGATGAAAGTGCCCATCTCGGCTTTCCTGGCGACTCAGATGGTAAAGAACCTGCCTGTAATGCAGGAGAGCCAGGTTTGATCCCTGGGTCGGAATGTTCCCCTGGAGAAGGAAAAGGAAGCCCATTCTAGCACTCTTGCCTTGCCAAGGACACAGGAGCCAGGTCAGCTACAGTCCATGGGATTGCAAGACTTGGACACAACTAAGCAGCTAACATCATCTGAATTTTATTCAAATACCAGACAGTTAGAAAACAATGAAATGAAGAGAGGAAAAGTTGAATTAAAAGTAAAACAGAAAAGTCATCAGAAAGAGGTAAACTGTAAAATCAGAAGCTGAGAGAAAGGAAAAGTGAAAGTATTAAGTTGCTCAGTCGTGTCCAGCTCTTTACAACCCGTGGACTGTAGTCCCCTGTCCATGGAATTCTCCAGGCAAGAATATTGGAGTGGGTTGCCATTTCTATCTCCAGGGGATCTTCCCAACCCAGGGATTAAACCCAGGTCTCCTACATTGCAGAGAGATTCTTTACTGTCTGAGCCATCAAAGAAACCCAGATATATATAAATTGAGTGGAGGGGGAAAAAATCACAAATACCTTAACAGTTTGAAAAGCCTTCTTTGAAATTGATGAAGCTAATACATAATTGTCTTCTCTTTTCAGAGCTATTTTTAATTGCTCCCCCCTCCTTATCACAAGGAAAAGGAAACAATTATTTTTTTCAAATTATCCTCATATGCATATATGATCTTTTACACTTTATTTTTTATTATGTTTATTTTTAGTTGATTGATGATTGCATTACAGTATTGGTTTGCTTTCTGTCATACATGAACATGAATTAGTCAAAGGCGTACATCACCATTTGTGAGAACATTGACTTGATCCATTGCCTCTTTCCATCACCATGGACTGAGAATAAGATTTCCCTTCTTTGTGTGTGGGGGGTGGAGATAGGAGAAGGGGTTATCCCAGGAGCCCACAAACTCACCTGTGGTCTATGAAGAACTGCACCTATAGTGGTTAACATTCTCATTAGTTTGAGTTCAGTGTTAATAATAAGACAGAAGCTTTTGAAACTATTAAAGGTGGAACTGTGAAAGCAAATCTGTAATGAGAATTCAAAGGGCCATTAACTTAGCCATAAGGATGGCCGGAAGAAAAGTCATTTAAAGAAATTAGAAGACTGATGGGGCTTCTTTCAGGTTCTCTAACAAAAACTAGATGTTTGATAATCTCTTCTTTCTTGGATAAGAGGAGAGGTAGAGAGCCCTTATTTTTTCTCCAGTTCAGCGTGTTCTTGATGTTAGGTATGTGCTATTATGTTAAATAAGATTTTAAAGTTAAAATTACCTCCTTCCAAATTTAAAAAGAGACTTTTTTCTTCTCTTAATCAATTGTAAAAGAGGATTTTTCACGCTTGTCACTTGACTTAGAAAATTGCTTCCCTAACCTCTTAACACCCTGTGCCTTTTTAAATTGCTAAAATTTTCTTTTTTTTTCTTAAAATTCACATTTTAGACAGAAATACCAGTTTGTCTTTTGGATTCGAGGAGCTTTTGGCACAAGACAACATGTTATTACTTAACATAAATTCAATGCACTTCAGCTGACTATAGCCCCGAAATCCTAACAAGTGCTAGTGATAAGATGCCACCCCCATAGTAAAATTACCCCTGGTATATTTAGGAAATCAGAATTTTGAAAAACAATCAGATTATCAGAATAATCTTGCAGAGAGATTGAACAATCCTGAAGTAAGTGAGCTTAGTTCTCTGCCCAGGAATTGAACCTGGCTAGCCTGAGTGAAAACCAGCAATTCTAACCACTAATCTAGGGGCTAGAGGCCAGCAGAGTGGCCCTGGCTCTTGCTTCCATTTGAAAGCAAGAATGCTTCAAGGGACAAAAAACAAAAACAAGCAAACAAACAAAAACAGGTACACAGTTTATTATTGGAGACACAAGTCAGGGAGCACACAGAGAAAGTTTTAAGATTGAAACAAGGCAGAAATACAGGCCCAGAGAGAAGGTGTGTGGACATCCTCTAATGAGAAGGAGCACAGTAAAGAGGCAGATAAATCACTTACATAGGGCAGTTCTTTCAGGTCTTTGTTTACCTTTAGCTGATTATCTTGTTTCTTTTCCCACATCCAACCTGTACTAGGATCCTTCTTCATTTTCAAGCGTATATTTTCACCAAGATGGATTCCAGTACAAAGACCAATGGGGGCTTGATATCACCTATTATGGAGCGTTGCCGCCCCTTTTTTGACCCCCAGGGAGCCTTCCTGCACATGTGTAATCAGGAAAGTTTTCCTTGACCTTTCAAGTGGTCATCTTATCTCTTTACTTTAGCAGAGCTCAGCTCTTGCCACTAGGTTTGTCCTTGGAGTGTCTTGGGAAAACAAAGCTTCAGTTTTACTACACTTGACAAACACCAGCTGTCCAGCCCAGGGGCCCATCCATCTCTTACCTCAATAATGTCACAGGATGAATTGTGATAATAGGGGTTTCCTGAACACTAACAGTTAGAGGGCATTATCTGACAAAAATAGGTGACATACGAATTAATCCTTAGAAGACTAATAGTAGTTGACCTAGTAAAGAAGCAGTTGAGGTGTTGCATTTAGCAAGAGCAGAATTTGCAATTTACAAAGGCCTCAAAGCAGCAAATGGCTTGTCGACAGATTAAAAAGAGCTGGAGGTTGTGAAGGAGTTTGGGTGAGTGGTGGAGAGACTGGCAGGAACTGAATCATAAACAGCTCTAAACATGCTCTCCTGGTAGCACAGGGACTGATCTGAGCCTTCGGAATTTGGATTCTAGGACTTGATATCAAGGTAGAGCTGAGACTCGTCTTTCCTTTGATTTCTAATGGATACCAGAATGTATCCTAAGATAACCAGGATGCCTATGATGGAGCTAAAGGCTCTAAGAGCGACTTGCTACTTGCAAGTATCTAGGTCTAGCCTTTCCAAAACTACTAGTAAATTCTACACAAAAGGCAATAAGCTAAAGATAAGTTAAAGTGACCAAGTTAACCTATAATAAACATTCTTATGTTCCCACTGTTCTCTAGGTGCACTTCCTATAAAAACTAATATATCTTTCTATCCTGTTGGCTTATTTTTTAAAACTTTTTTATTGAAGTACAATTTGCATAGATGAAAATATGTAGATCTTAAATGTATCACTCAATGATTTTACACACACAGCTATATGTGTGTGAATATGTGTGTGTGTGTATATATATATATATATATGCACATATACATATGAAGGTAACCACCACATAAATCAAATCAAAGAAAAATATTTGTCACACAAGATAAATCCTCTTGGTTCCATTTCCTATGACTAGTAGATTACCCTTGTCTTCTCTTTCACTTAACGTAAATAGAATTATTTATCTTGAAAAGTGAAAGTGAAAGTTGCTCAGTTGTATCTGACTCTTTGTGACCCCATGGACTATACAGTCCATGAAATTCTCCAGGCCACAGTACTGGAGTGGATAGCCATTCCCTTCTCCAAGGACTCTTCCCAACCCAGGGATCGAACCCAGGTCTCTCATACTGCAGGTGGATTCTTTAACAGCTGAGTCTCCAGGGAAGCCCTATTTATCGTACAGAGGATCAATTTTGCCTAATTTTGAACTTCGCTGAATCACATATATTCAAATGGAACCAGACTTTGTATGTGTGTTTTGTGTACATGAGTTCCTTCACTCAGTATAATGCTTTAGAAATGCATCTTTACTATTGCATCTAATAGTAGCTTCTTCTTTTTGTTGCTGTGGAATATTCCAGTATATGAATATGCCACAAAGTGTTTATGGCTTTGATAGATTATAAACATTTGTTTGATGGTGCTCTGCCAGTGTCATTCCTGATATTTCCTATTTCAAGCTGAAAGACTGTATTAAGAAACAAATATCCCTGTTTTTATTAATTTTGAAGAACATGTCTTACTGGGTAAATCCATATTCTTGCACATTTTTCAGCTAAGATACCATTTTAACAAAGTATCCCACTGCTTTTTTCCATCATCTTATGTCTCACTGTCATTGAGCCCCCTTGATGAGCTTTTGATGCAGTCATAAAAAAAGCTACAAAGAAAAGCAATTCAGATGGATGGAAAATCATGCGGAAGTCAGAGAATGCAGAGAGAGGTAGCTATATAATGCAAGCTGTATTAGAAAAAGATTATTTATGATCTAAGCCTGAGTTGTCTCACAAGTATTATGGAATTCATAACTTTCTGATATTAATGATAAAATTAACAGGTTTTAAGTTCAGATGAATTTCTGTTTGTGGTTATATGTATAAACTTACTTGCCTCATGACTTGGGTATATACATAACAAATGTACATTAAGTAGAGAGCTCAATTATTTGATGACTATAGAAACTGACCTCTGATAAGTACTTAAGGTGGAATAATTTCCTTCTTTTTTTTGTTCTACTTGTGATCTCTCTGTTATATATTATCTTCTGTCTTTACACAGCAAATCACAGTAGAAGAATTTTTTTCTTTTCCCATTTTAGTACATAGCTTAGCACTCTCCTGGAGAAGGCAATGGCAACCCACTCCAGTACTCTTGCCTAGAAAATCCCATGGACAGAGGAGCCTGGTAGGCTGCAGTCCATGGGGTCACGAAGAGTTGGACAGTGACAGGGACTGAGATGATGAAACAGTGACAGTGATGATGATGATAACAGGAATGGCATTAGTAGTGTACCTGTTAAACCCTTGTGATATGCCATGTGCTATGAAATACAATCTTGAAAGTATGAACTGCCTTTATCTGCATCTTATAGATCAAGACAATAGATGTGTGGGTTACATAACTTGCTCAAAGCTAAACAAGACAATGTCTGCATTTCTGTAAGAATCACTGCATATTGAGTCATTTAAATATTTGTAGCCTAAAAAATTAATATGGGTACTCTTATCCTTCCAAATGATGTGGCAATGAAAGCTTTGGTGTTTGTGCGCTTTCTTTTCACTTCATTAGTTTATATATATATATTTTTTTTTTTTTCTCTCTTGGTGATGAAGAAATATTTCCCTCAACTAATACATGGTGAGAAACCACACAGAAACCAGACTGGAGCACGTGTCGCATCCTAATGCATCATTGCTTAAGGGAGTACAGTTAACCCTTCACATCCAGCACCATGCTGAATCTGCAGATGCAGAACTCATGGGCACAGACAGCTTACTCCATCTCTTGTAACATGAAATCTGCATTGTCTAAGGAAAACAAGCTGCCCCTTATATTCTCCCCAGACCAGTGAAGAGTTTTGAAATTAGATTTCAGTGACAACCACAGTCATCAAGGGTTCCAACGTCTGTTGAACAACAGTGTGTGTGTGCTAAGTCACTTCAGTGGTGTCCGACTCTTTGCCATCCCGTGGACTACAGCCCACCAGGCTCCTCTGTCCTTGGGGTTTCCCAGGCAAGAAGACTGGAGTGGGTTGCCATGCCCTCCTCCAGGGGCTCTTCCCAGTCTGCAGACTGAGTCTGCATCATCTGAGTTTCCTGCACTGAGCCACAAGGAAGGCTGTTGAATAAGACCCTCCAGCCTTTTTTCAGTTTTTGAAAGGAAAATAAGAGCTTGATCATGCAGTTTTATACAAGAAGGTCTACTTAAAATTTAAAATGATAGTTATTGGATAAGAGTCTCTTTCTTTCAATGTTGGGCTAATTCTGTTATGAATACTTATTCAATGTAACTGCAGGTGAATTGGTATTATAGTCTTTTTACCTGGGAATGGTGATATATTACAGTGACTCTAGCCTTTTTTCTTCAAAGGGCTCAACAGTAAAGGTGTTTCCAGAGGAGGTTTTGTTAGTTATTGGCTGTATTGTTAATAAGGCTTAATTAAGTGGTCTGTGTATCAGGAGAGAAAGGGAGAGACATTGGAGAGAAGTAAAGGACATTTATAAAGAAGAGCTGCAACTGAGGTCTGGGGAACAGGGTAACTGAGAGGGGTTGAGAAAAGAAGAGGTTGGATGGTGATCAAAGGGGAGATGGAGACAGATATAGAGAGAGGAAATGGAGAGACACATGTGGAGAAAGAAACAGGCAGACAGACCCATGGAAAAGAAAAAGAGAAAAAGTTAAGACAAGCTCCAGATTCAGACCTTGTGGACAAGATTACATAGGGTGGGGACTGGGGATGGAGGGAAGAGAGTTGTGTAAGTTCTGCTTTGAAAGAAGGAGGAACTTTCCAGGTGAATATTCATTATACAGCCAGTCACAGAGCAACATTTTCAGCAAAGGCAAACCGCTGGAGTGGAAAGAGAATGTTTATTTTTATCTTTTTTTTTTTTAAATTTTTATTTTTTGTTTAATGCTTATTCCATTTCACAGCACTGCATTGGTTCTTTTCATGCCGAATCCAGTCCTTCCCGGTTACCGTGAAACTTACCTGGGGAGGCTGAGATCATGTGACTCTCCTTCTCAGGTCCTTGCCTTATCGTAAAGGACCCTCATTTGACTGGGTCCTGAGCTTTGCAATGGTCTTCAGTGAGAGCAGTACTACGGTGCACCAGCTGAGAAGGGCCTTAGTCCCTAATTATGCAGAGAGAGGGGCTCCTCCGGGCAGCTATGCAGAAACAATACTGTGACCTACTGCTTGGGGGATGAAGGGGACTTCGGAAATATTAGTAATTTCTCTTACCTGCCTACAGTGTCTACTTGGGGGATGGAGGGGACTTCGGAAATATTAGTAGTCTCTCTTACCTGCCTACAGTGACAGCCTGTTTATTGTAGCTTTTTAATTTAAAATGCTTATAGTTCATACGTGTAAATTGCCTGAGAAAGTGCCTTGTTCAGTTGCTCAGTTATGTCTGACTGTTCGTAAACTCATGGACTGCAGCACTCCAGGCTTCCCTGTACTTCATTATCTCCCAGAGTTTGCTCAAACTCATATCTACTGAGTCAGTGATGCCACCCAACCACCCATCTCATCCTCTGTCACCCTCATCTCCTTTTGCCTTCAATCTTTTCCAGCATCAATCAGAGTCTTTTCCAACGAGTCAGCTCTTCACATTAGGTGGCCAAAATATTGGAACTTCAGCATCAGTCCTTCCAATGAATATTCAGGGTTGATTTCCTTTAGGATTGACTGTTTTGATCTCCTTGCTGTCCAAGGGACTTTCAGGAGTCCTCCAGCACCACAGTTCAAAAGCATCAATTCTTTGGTGCTCAGCTTTTTTTATGGTCCAACTCTCACATCCATAGATGACAACTGGATAAACCATAGCTTTGACTATACGGACCTTTGTCAGCAAAGTGATGTCTCTGCTTTTTAATACACTAAGTTTGTCATACTACCTAGCACATGTTAAATATTCACATGTAATTTTTTATTGTTGTAGTTACCAGGACTATTTAAGTTGTTCAGTTTAGTCACTCAGTCGTGTTCAACTCTTTGTGACCCCATGAATCACAGCATGCCAGGCCTCCCTGTTCATCTCCAACTCCCAGAGTTCACTCAGACTCACGTCCATCAAGTCGGTGATGCCATCCAGCCATCTCATCCTCTGTTGTCCCCTTCTCCTCCTGCCCCCAATCCCTCCCAGCATCAGAGTCTCTTTTCCAGTGAGTCAACTCTTCGTATGAGGTGGCCAAAGTACTGGAGTTTCAGCTTTAGCATCGTTCCTTCCAAAGAAATCCCAGGGCTGATCTCCTTCAGAATGGATTGTTTGGATCTCCTTGCAGTTCAAGGGACTCTCAAGAGTCTTCTCCAACACCACAGTTCATTTAAGTTATTACTACACCATTTTATCTCTACAGCCACTTATCTACCTACCAAGCCTACACCCATCATTGCTCAGCCTTCATC
>SJYC01151288.1:0-10905 GCA_006408675.1 Madoqua kirkii | reverse complement strand
ACTAGCATGTGAGATGAGTGCAGTTGTGTTATATCTTGAGCATTCTTTGGCATTGCTTTTCTTTGGGATTGAAATGAAAACTGACCTTTTCCAGTCGTGTGGCCACTGCAGAGTTTTCCAAATTTGCTGGCATATTGAGTGCAGCACTTTCACAGCATCATCTTTCAGGATTTGAAACAGATTTGTAACAGATTGGAAACCAATAAAAAGGACAAAGATCAAGACAGTTAGTAGGTGCCAACTTATACTCCATTTCTGACTTGCCACCCTTTCCCTTTACCAAGCAAGCTTGAGACATGCGGGGAATATATCTCTTCAGTATTTATAGTAATTGTCCACAGGGTATAAGCTTTCAGTGAAATAGGCATTTCACATAAATATGGTGTCTTAGGCTCACCGCTCTCTGATAGAATCTATAACGTCTGCTGTGGAGTTAGGGCAATGTTAATTTCTGGAGGGCTCTGTCAGAATTTTAAGATGGCCTCTCTGAGTTCTATCATCTTAGGCTTTTAGAATCAACTGGAACAATAGTTAATGGCATCTAGATTAGCTTACCTGGTGTACAGGTTCCATGTTTCAGAGGAATTGACTTAAAGGAAAAATGAGCTACCTCATGGAAAGGAACAAGGTCAGTCATATCTCAGTAAGGATGGGAAAGATGAATTGATGAGCTTTGCTGAGAACTTCCAAGGTGTTTGGAAAAATGAGCTATGGGACTGTTTTCCCTAAATAACTAGGGAGTCAAGTTTGTTGAGCTTCTTCGAAGAACATGTTCTATCAAGTATAGAACACTTCCAGTGACAGCTGACGTCTAACATCCATTTGGACAGCAAAAGAAAGACATAAGCAAAAACAGTATATTTTTGGCTCAAAGATTGTTATCCAAAGGTCTGGATCTTTGTAAACCTGACCTGAGATATAACTTTCCTAAATATAACTTTAAATATGCAGGACAAAAGTAATATGATTATATTTCTTCCGATATTCAAACATTTAAGACACACTCCTTATATGGTGAATAAGCGGTCTACCATTACAGTCACTGGGATAACTTTTGATCTTCCTTCCGTAAAATAATAAGCTCTTACTTCTGAGAAAGAATGGCATTACTCCCATCTTTTTGGATGTCTTAACAGCGTGCCCAGTCAGTTCAATCTACTTGAATATTCTACATTTTCCATAATCATCTGTTACTGTGAATTCATATTTCCTCCTGGTTAGAAGGAGGACATCCTCACAAGTGAAAGTCCTTGCCTTCAATCATGATATTATGTCAGTTTTAGGTCAACCATTTACATTGTTTTATCCTGGAGAGGGGAAATGTAAACGTCCTGATGAAGAATAGATTTAGTAACTGCCAGTCTCTGACCTGTTAAGTAAGAACATAGCAGAAGAGAGTGAGAAGAGGTGGCAAGAAGACACAGAAGAGCTACACAAAAAAGGTCTTAACGACCCAGATAACTACGATGGTGTGTTCATTCACCAACAGCCGAATATCCTGACCCCATGGACTGCAGCACGCCCAGCTTCCCTGTCCCTCCCTATTTCTCAGTTTGCTCCAACTCATGTCCATTGCATTGATGATGCTATCTTATAATGATCTCATCCTCCGCCACCCTCTTCTCCTTTTGTCTTCCCAGCATCATGACTTTCCCTGCATCAAGGTCTTTTCTCAACTAGTTACCCTGTCTCAAGATTACTTGCTTGGACTCTGCCTGACTGGATGTCTGGGCTGGGGCCAAAGAAGTCCTGATTTCAACAAGTTGCCAGATTTTGCTGAGGTTTCTTGGCCAGATCTCACACTGTGAGGACCATTGCTATTTAATTAGGATTATCAGGGTTGAGGTCATGGGCTCCAGAGCCAGATTGCTTGCTTCATTGCCAGCCCCAGCACTTACGAGGTCTGAGGCTTTGGTCAATCTATCAGACTTCAGGGTGCCTGAAATCCCTCAGAGGTAAAATGTTGTAATAATAATGTCCCTCCTGGGGTTGTTGTAGGAATTAAGTGAGTTCAAATATGTTAAGTGCTTTAAAGAGACTGGGACTTAACAGGTTCATTAAAATATGTCAGCTAGTATTATTTATTCATGGTGGTTAATGCACTTGGCATTTACTCAGATGCTCAGTTTATGGGAATTAACATTCCTTCCAAGGAAAATGCCTTTGATGCCTGGCTTCTTTCAGCCACAGGGAACACCAAGATTTAAGAGGTTACCATAGTTTACAGCTATTTTAGGAGATTATTTTTACTTGACATGTTAATTCACAGGCCACATTACCCATTGTTTGAGTTTTTTGATTATGAAATTGATTGACAAAGAGAGGAAGTTATTGATGCTCAGGAAAAAAAAAAAAAGGGCAAACACTTGTAAAGAAGAAAAAGTAAACTGCTGAAACTTCTTCCATGCTGCCTTCTTGTTAAAAGCAGAGCAGGAAATTTCAGAAATGGTGGGAGAGCTTGAAAATAATTGTGTTGTCACCAAAAAAAAAACAACAAAAAAAAACGAAGCATTGTTTTATGACTGGCATTTCTCATGATGTTGATTGAAATCTGTCATCTGAAATCCTTTGCTCTTTCCATCATTCCTTATGTGTCCACAGTGATGCAGTGGCCATGATTCTCCTTTTAGGCTGCTCAGCTACAAATGGCAAACAGCAGGCAGAGAATGAGAGCTTGGGAATTTATTGCCCTGATGCAGAGGCTGCAGCTGAAAGGGTGACTGTCTGAACCTAAAATCGGAACTCGCAAAAAAGCAAAAGCGTCTTTTCTCTGACTTGTGAGGTTTTATATGTATGCATCACTATTAGTTGTATGTTTACCAAATTATGTTTACTAAAAAAAAAAAGAAAAGAAAATGCATAAAATGGAAAGTGATGAAGAATCTAGAATGTACAATTGTTGTAGAGAGAAACTTATCTGGTATATAAGAAGCAGATCAGGAAGATCCCTTGAAGCAGGAAGTGGCAACCCACCCCAGTTTTCTTGCCTGGGAAATCCCAAGGATACAGGAGCCCGGTGGAGTCACAAAAGTCACACACAAATTGGCGACTAAATAGCAACAAATTCTGATAGATATGAGGTGGTATCTCATTGTGGTTTTGATTTGTATTTCCATGAGGAAAAGCAGTGTTGAGCATCTTTTACTGTAACTGTTGAGCATCAGCATTTTTTCTTTGGAAAAAAGTCTATTCAGTTCTTCTGCCCATTTTTTAATTGTTTTTTTTTTTTGATGTTAAGTTGTATCAGCTGTTCTTACATGTTGAGTGTTAATCCCATATCAGTTATATCATTTGTAAATATTTTTCTCCCATTCAGTAGGTTGTCTTTTCATTTTCTTCATGGTTTCTTTTGCTGTGCAAAAGTTTTTGAGTTTAATTAGGTCCCATTTGTTTATTTTTGGTTTTATTTCCTTTAGGAGACGAGGCCAAAAAATTATTGCTGCAGTTTATGTCAAAGAGTGTTGCAAGATGTTTTAAACCTTAAAAATATTGATGTATTATTGCAAGGCACAGTTGCAGCTTTTAAGCAGAATATAAACACATTATAATGAGCAATATCAATATAGAGAGGTAATTATAAACTATAAATCAAGCCATATTCCTCTCCCACAAGTAGATTGACCACATTTTGCAAAAGCTACTAATTAATGGTTAGCCACTAATCTAGCCATTTATACACATGGCAGTATGCAGCAAAGACCTTCATTATGTTCTATTTGAATTAAACGACGGCAACCGTAGTTGAGGGAGGAACATTCTCGTAATGCATTTTCCGTCACTGATGGTCTCTATGCCTGGATACTTTCAGTACCGTGAAAGCGCTGATTTCAGATGGTGCGGTTTATCTGTCTGCAGTTAGCCTTTACCATTTCCACTGTCACGGGCCGCTATAGCTGCTCTGAGAATCCGCCTCAGCGCTCTCAATGTGGGATTTCATGAATTTTAAGAGTGATCGGATCTTCGGTTTCAGTTTGTGAGGAAAGTAGATGACATGACTCTCATTTTTTGAACTAAGCCAAGAGTTGAAGTGCTAACAAAAGTCCCATGAATTGCACTAGAAGGGCTAGTTTGATTTCTCCAGTGAATAATTTTCTTGTGAGAAAAATCATACTCTGCGGTGATGCGAAAAGAACAATGACTCCCTGGAATGTCTAGATACAGGTGCAGCGGTGTGAGAGAGAGGAAAAACAAAAAGTACTGTGTTTTCATTTATTACTCCTCTGGAAATGGGTAATTATAAGATTCATATTTTCCTTCATGTTCCTATTCTTGTTCTGTTATTAAGTGAGCTGTAAAGGCACCCACTGGTAAATGTATTGCCAGTGAGCAAAGGACACAGGATATATTTCCTTTTTAAAAATATCTTTCCCAATTTTTGTGATTTTTATCATTTAAGCTGCATCCTTTGTATCTAATATGATACTTTCTTTTAAGATGAGGGATTCTAGCTGTGCTCTGGCACCAAGAAAGACTGTCCGTCTTAAAACATGAAATCTTAAAACTGTATGACAGCTCCTAACTCCTACCTTGGGACTTTTGACTTCAGATTTAGTGAGATCCCTTGCAATGCCTGTACTCTTTCAGAAAGAAACCAGATGGATAAAATGATCAGGCAGATGGGTTATGGAAGAAAAACAGTGCATTGAAAACAAATAGGACATCCACCAGGGAAAGATGCCCTTGAGGAACTTTTAGTGTTTAAAGCTTCTCCAAGTTTTCAATCAATCCAGGTCACTTAGTGAAATCAATAAGATGTCATCACAGTTCCAAAGAAGCCTTCAAGTATGTTTAGAGAGAAGGATGGCTCTGAAATTTAAATGGAGTGTTGTTGCCACAGTGTGATCACCCCACATTTAGAATATTCCACGGCTGCTCCTTAGAGTAGTTTTGAGTTTACGACAACATGCCTGGACTTCTGTCTCACCTGCCAGTTTCTCGTGTAAATGGATATTTGGATCGTACTGTATACCACACAGTAACCGCACAGTGGATATGCCCACTTTCTGAACCCTTCTTGGGTTACTTGAGAATCTGCTGATGTGCCAACAAAATATGCTTGAGAATGAGTCATCTTAATGTGGAACGTATTCTCTCCAGTGCCATGAGTGAAATTTGGAATAAATCTTTTATAATAGGTAAGTAAGTAAGTGTGCTTAGTTGTGCCCAACTCTTTGTGACCCCATGGACTGCAGCCCACCAGGCTTCTCTGTCCATGACATTTTCCAGGCAAGGATACTGGAGTGGGTTGCCATTTCCTTCTCCAGGGAATCATCCCAACCCTGGGATTGAACCTGGGTGTCCTGCACTGCAGGCAGATTCTTTACTGACTGAACTTCTAGGGAAGCACATTAGGCCAATGATTATCTGTTAATCCAATTACCACGCAGCGAGTTCTTTCAAGCAAGTATGCCAGCTATGGCCTATTTTGCCCATGGATGTTTGCAGGTGTGTAATATATTTAATACAAACATCCCAACAGCCCATTTTGTTCAGGGGTGTCTACCAATCTACTTTGACCAAGTGTGAACAATAGATAAAGGAATAAAAAAACAGAAACAAACAAACAAAAATACATTAGGTCATTGCTTTGCATCCTCCTATCTTTCCATCTTCAGCTTCTCTATCATTTATCATATTCTTTGTAGGCATCCTAGGTTAAAAATTTTAATCTGTGTCCCAGTCATCCCTTTTCCAATATGCAGTTGGTTACAGAGTCCTCAAAACGCTCCTTTGATATTGAATTTATTCTTTCCATTTCTTTCATCTGAATTCTGGCCTTATAGCACATAGTTACTGTCGGTTCACAGCAAACATTTGTGCCAGATGTTTTTCATACATATTTGCATTTAATCCTTGTAACAACCCTGAAAGGCCATTTTCTTATTTTACAGAGGAGGAAACTGAGGCTTTAATTGATCAAGTGATCTTGTCACAAAGTCACCCTGCTAGTAAATCTGAATGGCTCTGAGTCTTGGGCTTCTACAGGGCCCACTGATCTGTCTGTCCTCAGCCCTTTAATCTAAACTTCAGGGCATTATTCTTCTAAGCAGTAACTTTTAACATCCTGGTTGAACCATTTCCTTATAAATTTCTTTTCATTCCTTCTTTTGAGTTAAATTTCCTACCTATGACTTTCTAAGCTATGTTACCAAGGACTCTAGTTTATATCTGGAGACTTAGATACTCATCACTTGTTAATGCAGATTGTTTTCTCCAGCAGAGTCACTCTTTTTTTGACATGTCCCAGCCATTCCAGGACCTCCATTTCCATTGTCTTCTGTTGAAGTAAAGTGAAAATTGCTCAGTCGTGTACCAACTCTTTGCAACCCCTCTGGCCTGGAGAATTCCAATTCCGTGGAATCCTCCAGGCCAGAATACTGGAGAGGCTAGCCTTTCCCTTCCCCAGAGGATCTTCCCAACCCAAGGATCAAACCCAGGTCTCCTGCATTGCAGACAGATTCTTTACCAGCTGAGCCACCAGGGAAGCCCTTGTCACCTGTTAGTCATTCCCTTTTTACTACCCTCATTGTTGTTGTTGTTGGTTTTTTTTGCTTATATTTGTTCTTCCTAGAAATATCTTCTCTTGCTTATATACCTCAAGTCCCAGTTAAATATGAACACCATGCCTGAACATTCCTTATTCACTTGCTATATTATTTAAGATGGCAATGGCTGCTTTATTAGTGTATAAAGTTGCAAGTATAATAGAAACATATGTCCATGATCAGCAGGTGGTTTTGTTGATGCAGTTACTCAAGGACCCAGACTCCTTACCGTCACATGGCTCCTCCAGCCCTCAGAGAGTGGTCCTCATGCCAGCAACTCCACATCACCTGGAAACTTATAGAGATGCACATTATAACGCTGCATCTTAGATCTACTGCATCCGAAGCTATGAAGAACAGGCCCAGAAGTTTGTGTTTTCACAGTCCTCCAGGTGATTCTAGTGCACAGTCAAGTCTGAGAATCATTACTGTCCAGCCTCATAGCCATCTGTATCCAGCCTGTAGAAATTCAGTAAATGGGGACAAGATAGACATGCTTCTTATAAGTGTTGTCCCAGGAGCAATACACATCACTTCCATTCATGTCTTACTGCTGCTGCTGCTGCTGATGCTAAGTCGCTTCAGTCGTGTCCAACTCTGTGCGACCCCATAGACGGCAGCCCACCAGACTCCCCTGTCCCTGGGATTCTCCAGGAAAGAACACTGGAATGGGTTGCCATTTCCTTGTGAGTGCTAATTAAATGGCCCTTCGTAATGCAAGTGAGATGGAAAATGTGATCCCTATAGTCCTCATCTTAATCATATACAGGTGGACAGATGTGAATGTGGTCCTTAAAAAAAAAAAAACCTCTCTTCTATCCCTTGATTTTCACAAAGCACCCCCTCAGAATGCCTTCTGACAGGCTCCTAAAGTCTGTTTCAGGGTTGTTGGTTTTTTTTTTTTTCAGCTTAGTTCCTCACAATGAACATTTTTATTTCTTTTTGCTGTAGCTTGATTTGCTTAATCATATCCTTAGTGAAAGCTTGACATAAATTTCTTTCTCTATTCATCAACGGGCCAGCCACTGCAAACTTTCCTATTGCAGGTTGTGGGAACACGTCGGCTTATCTTCTGTCAGCGTAAAGTGGTCCAGCTGGTGAGCTTTTCTTGCAGAACTCGCGGACGAGGTGATAAGCTGTTCCTCAAGCACAGGGGCAGGTGGTTCTCATTTTGAATTTGTTTTTTCCACACATATTCTACATGGAGACTCACTGCCTTTCAGTTCCTGAAGGTTGTCATTGACAAGAGGGGGCATTTTTTAGCTCACAGCATCAAGGTAGAGGAAGCACGATATTTTTGTGCATTCCGGCTCTGTGCAATAAGTAAAAGTAAAGTCTCTCAGTTGTGTCCGACTCTTTGCGACCCGTGGACTGTAGCCCACCAAGCTCCTCCATCCATGGGATTCTCCAGGCAAAAATACTGTAATGGGTTGCCATTTCCTTCTCCAATAAGTCTGTGCAATAAGTCTAGTCCATTACTGTGACTAGGTATGGACTACAGAAAGCATTTAATGGTTTAGGGGATGACCCAATCACAAAGTCAGATATATAATTAATCCCCTAATAAGATTTAACCTTCTGTGTTCCCTAGAACACAATTCAAAAAATTATTATTTTTTGCTAATTATATATGTAAATGTCAAGAATGTAGATGGAATTAATCAAATATCTATCTATACACTTTAATCTACTGAGTTTGTCTCTATGTGTATTTAATCTACATATAGTATATTAGTTCAGACATACTCTTCTTATTCTTTTCATGATTATGTTCAAATGTTTCCTGAACATCTTTTGTTCAATTTCCTTGTCCTCTCTAGAGCGGCTTTTCTAAACATCTTATAGTTTTCCCGAGCATGCTATCTTTACTTCCACCTGTGTTATCAAAAATACCAACCATAAATCAGTCAGCATATGAATCTGTTGCTGGGCCATTGATCATGATGCAAGTAGTCAATCATAAAACATAAGGACTCTGTGGTTCTGGCTGTTCAGAGTGTTTCTGATGTTCCTTTGCAATATAACCATGTGCTATTGCATTCTATAATGACTTTGAAAAGGTTCTTTTTAAAGTTGCTAATATGTATCACTTTATAGTTCATCCCACCAAGAGTAATCCCTAATTATCTACCACATTTCTTTGGCTCTTCTCTTAATAAAAATAAGTCATTTGTTTATTTGTTTTTAACTGCTGACTGTCCTGGGTCTTTGTCGCTGTGCGGGCTTTGCTATAGTTGCAGAGAGGAGCCTAGTCTCTGCTGAGGTGCCCGGGCTTCTCATTGCAGGGCCTTCCCCTATCGGGGTCTTGGTTGCGAGCGAGCGCTCCAGTCGTTGTGGCACGTGGGCTCAGAAGTTGAGGCTTCCAGGCTCTCGAGCCCAGGATCGATAGTTCTGGGACATGGGCTTAATTGCTCTGCAACAGAGGGGATCTTCCTAGACCAGGGGTCAAAACTATGTGTCCTGCATTGGCATGTGGATTCTTTACCATGGAGCCACCAGGGAAGCCTTCTTCTTTGTGTTACATGCAGCTTCATAATATGCTAAATTGTCATTAATATTATTACATGTTAGACTTATCCCTGATGGTGTTCTGCTATTCCAAAATAAACCAGAGAATGCACAGTTATATGAATTATTTATATGTAATTATCAGCAATTTCCATCTAGTTTAAAGCATAAAAGTAAATATATATATATATGTTTATGATCAAATGATTAAGGAATAATCTCTGAGATCTGTAGGTTGCTGCTGCTGCTGCTAAGGCACTTCAGTTGTGTTCAACTCTGTGTGACCCCATAGACGACAGCCCACCAGGCTCCCTCGTCCCTGGGATTCTCCAGACAAGAACACTGGAGTGGGTTGTCATTTCCTTCTCCAATTTATGAAAGTGAAAACTGAAAGTGAAGGCGCTCAGTTGTGTCCGACTCTTAGCGACCCCATGGACCACAGCCTACCAGGCTCTGCCATCCGTGGGATTTTCCAGGCAACAGTACTGGAGTGGGTCGCCATTGCCTTCTCCAGAGATATGTTGGATATCGCACTAAATCCTCATCACTGAAGACACATCACCCCATTTATTCTTATTGGCCATATGAGATTGACATTTGTCTTCCTGTCTGTTAGGAGGATGCTGAAACTTAAGTGATTTTCACAGTTTCCAGTCAGTAAATAATGAAGCCAGGACTCAAACTCTGGTTGGTTTCACTCCAAAGAGCATGAGATTTATCTCTTCTTCTCAGAGAAAGGAGATTTTAATGAGAACAGGCTCCTTGCTTCCATCAGAGGATAGCGACATTCCCTGTGGTTGTCTTTGGATATCAGAGCTTATAGAAGACCTTGATCTTCTGTCTCAGGAAGCTCAAAACCATCCCGTGGACTACAAGCAGTTTTTGTGACATGCTCAGGATCCTTTCCCCAACTTTCCCTCAGCTCCTTTATAAACTGAACCAGGTCCTCTCCATCATCACAAAAATAACAGGTATGAACTTTTGGAACCCACTCTGAAGCTGTGACTCACACAGTCCAAAAGGCAAACATAAGCAACAAGGAATTTTATGCATTTTACAGAGTCCTTGAAGAATACAAAAGGGGAGGTGGTTCACAAAGCTCGGTGACATTACTTGGCTTCCATTCTTGCAGTTTTCTGTCACCCTGAAACACTTCAGAACTTCTTAATTACAAAGACTTTTCCAAAATTGCCATTCCTCCCCATCTCTTAAGACTTATATTTCTCCTCTCACCTTTCCCTTGCCCTGAAATCTCAGTCTTAGAGAAGACATGTTTTCTTTCCCAGGGTGCTACAAAAATATTGAGGCAATGTTTAAAAGCCAGAGATTTCTCATAGCATCTGAATGCCTGGCGCCTCTGAGAATCATATAAGAATGGCTTGCTGCACTGCCTGTTTTCCTGGCTGGTGACAGAGCTGAATAGCTTCCTGCTGCAAAGAATAGCATCTTTGGTCAAGGCCTGTGCCGGCAGAGCCTCAGAAACTCAGTCATTTTTAGTCCTCATGCTCAAGCTGACTAGTCACTGGGTGTCCCAGACTTTGCACTCTCACATTCCCCCACAATAAGGAAACATTTTTCTGTATTCATGTCTTTATCAAAAATGGGAAATTGTAAATCTGACCAAGAAGATTGCACTTCATTTCAATTCAGTCACTCAGTTGTATCCCACTTTGCAAGCCTATGGACTGCAGCTCACCAGGCTTCCCTGTCCACCACCAACTACTGGAGCCTACTCAAACTCATGTCTATCATGTCTGTGATGCCATCCAACCATCTCATCCTCTGTCTCCCCCTTCTTCTCCCACCTTCAATCTTTGCCAGCAGCAGGGTCTTTTCCAGTGAGTCAGTTCTT
>SJYC01151287.1:0-34677 GCA_006408675.1 Madoqua kirkii | reverse complement strand
ACCCCTCTGGCCTGGAGAATTCCAATTCCGTGGAATCCTCCAGGCCAGAATACTGGAGAGGCTAGCCTTTCCCTTCCCCAGAGGATCTTCCCAACCCAAGGATCAAACCCAGGTCTCCTGCATTGCAGACAGATTCTTTACCAGCTGAGCCACCAGGGAAGCCCTTGTCACCTGTTAGTCATTCCCTTTTTACTACCCTCATTGTTGTTGTTGTTGGTTTTTTTTGCTTATATTTGTTCTTCCTAGAAATATCTTCTCTTGCTTATATACCTCAAGTCCCAGTTAAATATGAACACCATGCCTGAACATTCCTTATTCACTTGCTATATTATTTAAGATGGCAATGGCTGCTTTATTAGTGTATAAAGTTGCAAGTATAATAGAAACATATGTCCATGATCAGCAGGTGGTTTTGTTGATGCAGTTACTCAAGGACCCAGACTCCTTACCGTCACATGGCTCCTCCAGCCCTCAGAGAGTGGTCCTCATGCCAGCAACTCCACATCACCTGGAAACTTATAGAGATGCACATTATAACGCTGCATCTTAGATCTACTGCATCCGAAGCTATGAAGAACAGGCCCAGAAGTTTGTGTTTTCACAGTCCTCCAGGTGATTCTAGTGCACAGTCAAGTCTGAGAATCATTACTGTCCAGCCTCATAGCCATCTGTATCCAGCCTGTAGAAATTCAGTAAATGGGGACAAGATAGACATGCTTCTTATAAGTGTTGTCCCAGGAGCAATACACATCACTTCCATTCATGTCTTACTGCTGCTGCTGCTGCTGATGCTAAGTCGCTTCAGTCGTGTCCAACTCTGTGCGACCCCATAGACGGCAGCCCACCAGACTCCCCTGTCCCTGGGATTCTCCAGGAAAGAACACTGGAATGGGTTGCCATTTCCTTGTGAGTGCTAATTAAATGGCCCTTCGTAATGCAAGTGAGATGGAAAATGTGATCCCTATAGTCCTCATCTTAATCATATACAGGTGGACAGATGTGAATGTGGTCCTTAAAAAAAAAAAAACCTCTCTTCTATCCCTTGATTTTCACAAAGCACCCCCTCAGAATGCCTTCTGACAGGCTCCTAAAGTCTGTTTCAGGGTTGTTGTTTTTTTTTTTTTCAGCTTAGTTCCTCACAATGAACATTTTTATTTCTTTTTGCTGTAGCTTGATTTGCTTAATCATATCCTTAGTGAAAGCTTGACATAAATTTCTTTCTCTATTCATCAACGGGCCAGCCACTGCAAACTTTCCTATTGCAGGTTGTGGGAACACGTCGGCTTATCTTCTGTCAGCGTAAAGTGGTCCAGCTGGTGAGCTTTTCTTGCAGAACTCGCGGACGAGGTGATAAGCTGTTCCTCAAGCACAGGGGCAGGTGGTTCTCATTTTGAATTTGTTTTTTCCACACATATTCTACATGGAGACTCACTGCCTTTCAGTTCCTGAAGGTTGTCATTGACAAGAGGGGGCATTTTTTAGCTCACAGCATCAAGGTAGAGGAAGCACGATATTTTTGTGCATTCCGGCTCTGTGCAATAAGTAAAAGTAAAGTCTCTCAGTTGTGTCCGACTCTTTGCGACCCGTGGACTGTAGCCCACCAAGCTCCTCCATCCATGGGATTCTCCAGGCAAAAATACTGTAATGGGTTGCCATTTCCTTCTCCAATAAGTCTGTGCAATAAGTCTAGTCCATTACTGTGACTAGGTATGGACTACAGAAAGCATTTAATGGTTTAGGGGATGACCCAATCACAAAGTCAGATATATAATTAATCCCCTAATAAGATTTAACCTTCTGTGTTCCCTAGAACACAATTCAAAAAATTATTATTTTTTGCTAATTATATATGTAAATGTCAAGAATGTAGATGGAATTAATCAAATATCTATCTATACACTTTAATCTACTGAGTTTGTCTCTATGTGTATTTAATCTACATATAGTATATTAGTTCAGACATACTCTTCTTATTCTTTTCATGATTATGTTCAAATGTTTCCTGAACATCTTTTGTTCAATTTCCTTGTCCTCTCTAGAGCGGCTTTTCTAAACATCTTATAGTTTTCCCGAGCATGCTATCTTTACTTCCACCTGTGTTATCAAAAATACCAACCATAAATCAGTCAGCATATGAATCTGTTGCTGGGCCATTGATCATGATGCAAGTAGTCAATCATAAAACATAAGGACTCTGTGGTTCTGGCTGTTCAGAGTGTTTCTGATGTTCCTTTGCAATATAACCATGTGCTATTGCATTCTATAATGACTTTGAAAAGGTTCTTTTTAAAGTTGCTAATATGTATCACTTTATAGTTCATCCCACCAAGAGTAATCCCTAATTATCTACCACATTTCTTTGGCTCTTCTCTTAATAAAAATAAGTCATTTGTTTATTTGTTTTTAACTGCTGACTGTCCTGGGTCTTTGTCGCTGTGCGGGCTTTGCTATAGTTGCAGAGAGGAGCCTAGTCTCTGCTGAGGTGCCCGGGCTTCTCATTGCAGGGCCTTCCCCTATCGGGGTCTTGGTTGCGAGCGAGCGCTCCAGTCGTTGTGGCACGTGGGCTCAGAAGTTGAGGCTTCCAGGCTCTCGAGCCTAGGATCGATAGTTCTGGGACATGGGCTTAATTGCTCTGCAACAGAGGGGATCTTCCTAGACCAGGGGTCGAAACTATGTGTCCTGCATTGGCATGTGGATTCTTTACCATGGAGCCACCAGGGAAGCCTTCTTCTTTGTGTTACATGCAGCTTCATAATATGCTAAATTGTCATTAATATTATTACATGTTAGACTTATCCCTGATGGTGTTCTGCTATTCCAAAATAAACCAGAGAATGCACAGTTATATGAATTATTTATATGTAATTATCAGCAATTTCCATCTAGTTTAAAGCATAAAAGTAAATATATATACATATGTTTATGATCAAATGATTAAGGAATAATCTCTGAGATCTGTAGGTTGCTGCTGCTGCTGCTAAGGCACTTCAGTTGTGTTCAACTCTGTGTGACCCCATAGACGACAGCCCACCAGGCTCCCTCGTCCCTGGGATTCTCCAGACAAGAACACTGGAGTGAGTTGTCATTTCCTTCTCCAATTTATGAAAGTGAAAACTGAAAGTGAAGGCACTCAGTTGTGTCCGACTCTTAGCGACCCCATGGACCGCAGCCTACCAGGCTCTGCCATCCGTGGGATTTTCCAGGCAACAGTACTGGAGTGGGTCGCCATTGCCTTCTCCAGAGATATGTTGGATATCGCACTAAATCCTCATCACTGAAGACACATCACCCCATTTATTCTTATTGGCCATATGAGATTGACATTTGTCTTCCTGTCTGTTAGGAGGATGCTGAAACTTAAGTGATTTTCACAGTTTCCAGTCAGTAAATAATGAAGCCAGGACTCAAACTCTGGTTGGTTTCACTCCAAAGAGCATGAGATTTATCTCTTCTTCTCAGAGAAAGGAGATTTTAATGAGAACAGGCTCCTTGCTTCCATCAGAGGATAGCGACATTCCCTGTGGTTGTCTTTGGATATCAGAGCTTATAGAAGACCTTGATCTTCTGTCTCAGGAAGCTCAAACCATCCCGTGGACTACAAGCAGTTTTCGTGACATGCTCAGGATCCTTTCCCCAACTTTCCCTCAGCTCCTTTATAAACTGAACCAGGTCCTCTCCATCATCACAAAAATAACAGGTATGCACTTTTGGAACCCACTCTGAAGCTGTGACTCACACAGTCCAAAAGGCAAACATAAGCAACAAGGAATTTTATGCATTTTACAGAGTCCTTGAAGAATACAAAAGGGGAGGTGGTTCACAAAGCTCGGTGACATTACTTGGCTTCCATTCTTGCAGTTTTCTGTCACCCTGAAACACTTCAGAACTTCTTAATTACAAAGACTTTTCCAAAATTGCCATTCCTCCCCATCTCTTAAGACTTATATTTCTCCTCTCACCTTTCCCTTGCCCTGAAATCTCAGTCTTAGAGAAGACATGTTTTCTTTCCCAGGGTGCTACAAAAATATTGAGGCAATGTTTAAAAGCCAGAGATTTCTCATAGCATCTGAATGCCTGGCGCCTCTGAGAATCATATAAGAATGGCTTGCTGCACTGCCTGTTTTCCTGGCTGGTGACAGAGCTGAATAGCTTCCTGCTGCAAAGAATAGCATCTTTGGTCAAGGCCTGGCCGGCAGAGCCTCAGAAACTCAGTCATTTTTAGTCCTCATGCTCAAGCTGACTAGTCACTGGGTGTCCCAGACTTTGCACTCTCACATTCCCCCACAATAAGGAAACATTTTTCTGTATTCATGTCTTTATCAAAAATGGGAAATTGTAAATCTGACCAAGAAGATTGCACTTCATTTCAATTCAGTCACTCAGTTGTATCCCACTTTGCAAGCCTATGGACTGCAGCTCACCAGGCTTCCCTGTCCACCACCAACTACTGGAGCCTACTCAAACTCATGTCTATCATGTCTGTGATGCCATCTAACCATCTCATCCTCTGTCTCCCCCTTCTTCTCCCACCTTCAATCTTTGCCAGCAGCAGGGTCTTTTCCAGTGAGTCAGTTCTTCTTAGGTGGCCAAAGTATTGGAGCTTCAGCTTCAGCCTCAGTCCTTCCAATGAATATTCAGGACGGATCTCCTTTAGGATGGACTGGTTGAATCTCCTTGCAGTCCAAGGGACTCTCAAGAGTCTTCTCCAACACCACAATTCAAATGCATCAATTCTTCAGCGCTCAGCTTTCTTTATAGTCCAATTCTCATAGCCTTACATGACTACTGGAAAAACCATAGCCTTGACTAGATGGATCTTTGTAAGCAAAGTAATGTCTCTGCTTTTTAATAAGCTGTCTAGGTTGGTCATAGCTCTTCTTCAAAAGAGCAAGCGTCTTTTAATTTCATGACTGTCACCGTCTCTGACTTTGGAGGTTTGAAGTTTGGAGGACTGCAGGAAATAAGCAAATTAGCTGTTTGTGGCTAGGGGAAAAAAGCACTTTCAATTCCAAAAGTCAGTGTTCAGACTGCTTACCTATTGGTTTCCTGCATGGGCCCTGTAGACATGAAACTAGGACCTCAAATATAGATCTCTATAATGTTTTACTCCATCCCTCCCCTCTTTCTTCCTCCCCATCCTCCACAGATCCAGTCTTCCTTCAACCCATGCCAAGATGACACATTACAGACTCTTCAGAGGGCTGGAAGTTGAACACCAAATTAACACTTTAGGGATTCCCTTTGTAGAATTTGCGGAAAAGAACAAATCTATAAAGACTTCCAGGAGTAAAAGGAAGGACCTTTCACATGTGGAAGATTATGATTCTAGAGTCCCTTTGATGTTAAAGTAAGGAAGGACAGACTTGAAATTATTAGCAGAAATCTAGTTAGTTAGGACTACACCCAAGAATGCATGAATGGAGTCTCAGGACTTCATCATTTGATTAATAACAACTATTCTTAAAAGTTGAAGGGATTCAGGGACCCGTGGACCAGAGTTTCCTAAATGTCTTTCATAAAGCTCTAGTGTTCAAAACTCTGCTTTAGAGATTCTCTGGTCAAGATAATTTGGAAAATAGGTATTTACTTTTTATTTTTTTCTGGAAGATTCACAGTAGATTTTAAAACCAGAAAGTCTCTGAAAGGTCCTATAATAAAAAAACCAATTTAACTTTAACTTAACTTTAACCTATTTTCAAACCTTATTTTGGCATAGAACTCTTCTATGCAAATATTTTTTTAACTTCCTATGGAATTTAAGTTCCACATAATGCCTCTTGTGATTTATTTCTATTAAATACAGATTTTATTTATGGGTGACCATACCTTTCGTCACTTTTTATTTATGAGCTTGTCTTTTACTATATTGTACAAGCACTTTATAAATTTTAATTTAGAGCAGTTCCTTACCTCTAGGGACTTTGCTTTTACCATTTACCTGTGTGTGTGTGCACGTGTTTCTGCATGTTTGTGTGTGTGTGTGTTGCAGTTATTCAAGTTTTCCTTTTTATGAGATACTTCCTGAAATATAACTGAACTAAATATTTAGTAACTTTATTACTAAATGTCTCTATTGAGGAAATATAGTCATCTCTTCTCTGGTTAGTTTCTGTGTTTTTTTTGTAACCCAATTTTTAAAGTCATCTTTGTATCCTCATCTCATAAATGAGTTCAGCTCATGATCCATGATAGAAATGAAGAAAACGTTTGTGTAACTACACAGAGTAGATTATAAATCTCATGATAAGTAAGGCTTTTATTCCCGTGATTCTTGTCATCTGCCTGTTAGCTACCATTTCTGTCTTTTTCAGAATTCAGTCTCAAACAGGATTCTCCTTATGGGTTTCTTCTAATCAATGAGAAGTGAGTTCGTAGGCAAGGCAAATAAGGTCTTTTTCAGTCACTGAGGTCTTCAGCAGACATCACTGCCAGTTGAAATCTGGCTGTTACTAGAGATCTGTTTTACAGTGTCAGTGTTCCACTCTGACATGGGGGAAAACTCAATTATGTCTTTAAGTTTCAGTTGTGTAATATTGGCAAGGATGAGAATGCCTTTGTAGTATCTGTGTGTGTGGCGTGGGGAAGTGGGGGACAGAATGTAGAGAGAGAGTGTAGATCCATGACTTGACATACATCTTTGGATCAACCTGCAAGTGTTTATTCACAAGTTGTTTGTACCACAAAAGAGAGTGATACTAGCAAATACTCAGAAAATAAACCCTCGAATTTATACTTTAAAAATCTTCATGCATTTAGATTATCTGAAAAAAAGGCAATTAAAATTAGTAAACAGTCATAAAATATGCAAATAGACTCTTAAGAGAAATAAAACATGACAAAGAATGAACCTTTTAAAATATACTTTAATGTATCAGGTAAAGATATTTGAGATTATCATGAAAATTATATAAATTGTTTCCAAAGTTCTACAGAGTAGTGGTTTTGGGAGTCAGTGATATTTAAGTATTTTCCTAATATTGCTGCTCATCAATATCTTTATCATTCAGTTCCGTTGTTTACCTCGGCTTCAGGAATTCCAATCCATTGAGAGCAACAATCTCCTAGGCAAACAAATGAGATCTGCTAAACCATTTTTCCCATTCATGACTGATAAGAAAGGTATTATCCAAATATTGTTAAAAGTTGGGTTCTACATATACTCTGGATAGAGCTTGTTAATTATGCCACTCAAACTTTCTTTTCCCTAATAGGTACATTTATGTAATCTCTGTGTTTCTGAGAAAGATGTGGTAAAATGATCTGTGTGTGTGTCTTTTTTTTTTTTTTTTTAAATTTCTCTATGTAATCATATCAGTATTACCTAAGAGAGAGAGAAAATTTGTTCGTCCTGGTAAACTTTCCTTTCATATCACTTTAATACTTTAGTTTTGCTGACTATTTTTGCCTTAAATTTTGTTTTGTCCCTTATACAGGCTCTCAGTTTTGTGTTCAATATTGTGTTTGCTGTAGGTCTCCTGCAAGCCACAGGTGTCTAGATTTCTAAAAGTTAGCTTGAGTATCTCTGTCCTTTTAGTAGAAAATTTAACTGAGCTCACTTTATTGTGATTATTGGATGTAATTTCTACTATTTTATTTGTGTTTTCTATAGTCAACAGTTTATATGTCCTTTCATCTTTTTCTTCTCCTACTGGAATTAACACTTTTTTCAATTCCTTTTTCTTTCCTCTTTTAGAAAGTTATACATTATATTTCTTTTTCTTTGCTGATTACTCTGAAACTACATGTTTGACTTAAAATTTTAAACCACCTGGTGTGTCTTTTCTCCTATAAAATAATACTAGATATCTTGAAGACTGTAACCTGCCCACCTAGTTCCATATTCCATGCTCGATGTCCACTTTTGTTACATTCCAGTGCTTATAAATCTCTTAATGCATGTCCTTATTGTGACTAATGCTATTTATAACCAAAATTTTGATTAACATATGATTGAAAATTCCTTTTATATAATCATGGCATCCAGTCCCATCACTTCATGGCTAATAAATGAGGAAACAATGGAAACAGTGAGAGACTTTATTTTGGTGGGGGGTGGGGAAGGCTCCAAAATCACTGCAGATGGTGACTGCAGCTATGAAATTAAAAGATGCTTGCTCCTTGGAAGAAAAGCTATGACAAACCTAAACAACATATTAAAAAGCAGAGACATTACTTTGCCTACAAAGGTCCATCTAGTCAAGCTATGGTTTTTCCAGTAGTCATGTCTGGATGTGAGAGTTGGACTATAGAAAAAGCTGACCATTGTAGAACTGATGCTTTTGAACTCTGGTGTTGGAGAAGAGTCTTGAGAGTCCCTTGGAGTGCAAGGAGATTCAACCGGTCCACTCTAAAGGAGATCAGTCCTGAATTTCATTGGAAGGAAAGATACTGAAGCTGAAACTTCAATAGTTGGGCCACCTGATGCGAAGAGCTGACTCATTTCAAAAGATGCTGATGCTGGGATGGAAAGGGGGCAACAGAGGATGAGATGGTTGGATGGTATCACTGATGTGATGGACATGAGCTTGAGTAACTCTGGGAGTTGGTGATGGACAGGAAGCCTGGCATGCTGCAGTCCATGGGGTCACAAAGAGCTGGACCTGACTGAGCAGCTGAACTGAACTGAGAAAAATCCTTTCTCATCTTTTCTTTTGCATCCTCCTTGCTCACTTACTTCACTCATTTTTTTTCCTCCTTAAGTATAGTTTTTATTTATTTCAGTAAAGGTAACTGAATGGTAATTTTTATCTAAATCCCCCCGTAGCTTTCCTATGCCTTGATGGATAATTTAGCTAGATATAGAAAGAAATTAACAATTGGTAATGTTTGCCTCGTCACATTGTTAGAGATAAAATTCTATAGTTCTTTGGTTCTATACGTGGTGACTGGTTTGCTGCTTGTCAAATTCTTTTTCAGTTTGAAGTAGTCTGCTTTTCTGTTTGATTTTTTAAGGCACATCCTATCCCTTTGTTTTCCTAAAATTATTTCTCTTGGATAAATGCATAAGTAGTTTACATGTATAAATGAGTGTGCTCTTTGAAACTGAAGTTGACATATTTCATAAAGTTAAGGAAACTCTTAGTCATTTCCTCTTGGACTACTGTACTCTTCTAGTTTCTTCTTCTGGAAGTCCTTCATAGTGTCTCCATGCCCATGCTTGGTAATATTACTTTCATTTTTTCCTTCTGTTTACTTTATTGTGCTAAATTCCATGAAGTTTTCTCAAACTGTTTTCTAGTTAATGTACTATCTCTCTTTCTGCATCAGTCTGATATTTAACCCTTCATTATATGTTGCTTTATTCAAATTAATGTTATTTTCTGTATTGTTCATTGTCATCTCATATAATCTGCTTGTCACTCTCTATTCTCTTTTTCACCACAGAGTTCGGTTTTGTGTTTGTTTTTAATTATATATCTGTATTTTGGGCTTCCCTGGTGGCTCAGAGGTTAAAGTGTCTGCCTGCAATGCGGGAGACCTGGGTTCGATCCCTGAGTTAGGAAGATCCTCTGGAGAAGAAAATGGCACCCCACTCCAGTATCCTTGCCTGGAGAATCCCATGGACGGAGGAGCCTGGTGGGCTACAGTCCACAGGGTCACAAAGAGTCAGACATGACTGAGTATTTTATCTCATTAATAGTTTAGGCTCGGTGTGTTATAGTCTGTTTCACATGACTGTATTACATGACTCATGAAGGACTAGTTTAATTGTTTGCCTTCCCCATCAACTTTGATTCTCTTACATCATTGATCATTTTTTCTAGATAATCTATGCACAAAGTGCAGAGATTCTGGATAACTTGCTCTATGAAAGAGTGGCTACAGAACAAATTAGTATGTAATTTGCCAGGCGTCTGGGAATATCAGCAGTCTAGGACCAGTTTTAATGTTAAATCCTCAGTGTGAGAATCTCACACCCATCAGAAGAGTGAATGTAAGCTACAAAATAGCATATGACACAAGCTTGATAAACTTTTCTTTTGTTACTTTTCTGGACTGGAGAGGCCAATTATGTTTCCTTTTATTGAGTATATGGAGCTACCTTTTCCAAGTTCTATCTCTATGCATAAGTCTGTTGCCCAAAGTCATAGCTTCATTCCCAAGAGGGCTTTAGTAGCATGGCCTATATCTGGCTGCTGTTACCTTCTCTGCCTCTCGACTCTGGCCTCTGTGGCTTTATAGGTCTGTCTTCAATTTTCCAAATATTTTTGACATATGGTCGCTTTGCCTTTATCAAAATCATCAATGTAACTGAAAAATCTAGTTTTATATCATCCACACTGTTTTTTTTGTTTTGTTTTGTTTCTATAACCACTGGAAAGTATGTAATGGTTGTAAAAAAAACTATCTAAATACTTTTCAGTGGATGTTTTACAAGCTCACCATGTTTCTAGAAATAGGAGTAGTTTTTTTTAGTGTCACAAACACATTGTCATAAAGACTTTTTGAGTAAAGAGTATTCTTAATTAGGTTAGATTCAAGTAATGAATTGGGGAAATTGAATTTTCCCAATCATGTTCTTAGTTAGCCTGATTAGAAATCATCAAAAATCATTCTCCTTATTTTTCTATAACTGTATACCATTTAATAATACTTAAATGGCTTAAAGCTCAACATTCAGAAAATGAAGATCATGGCATCCGGTCCTATCACTTCATGGGAAATAGATGGGGAAACAGTGGAAACAGTGTCAGACTTTATTTTGGGGGCTCTAAAATCAATGCAGATGGTGATTGCAGCCATGAAATTAAAAGACACCTGCTCTTTGGGAGAAAAGTTATGACCAACCTAGATAGTATATTCAAAAGCAGAGACGTTACTTTGCCAACTAAGGTCCGTCTAGTCAAGGCTATAGTTTTTCCTGTGGTCATGTTTGATGCTTTTAAACTGTGGTGTTGGAGAAGACTCCTGAGAGTTCCTTGGACTACAGGGAGATCCAACCAGTCCATTCTGAAGGAAATCAGCCCTAGGATTTCTTTGGAAGGAATGATGCTGAAGCTGAAACTTCAGTACTTTGGCCACCTCATGGGAAGAGTTGACTCACTGGAAAAGACTCTAATGCTGGAAGGGCAGGAGTAGAAGGGGATCACAGAGGATGAGATGGCTGGATGGCATCACGGACTCGATGAACGTGAGTCTGAGTGAACTCCGGAGATAGTGATGGACAGGGAGGCCTGGCGTGCTGCAATTCATGGGCTCGCAAAGAATCGGACATGACTGAGCGACTGAACTGAACTGAACTGAAGTCTTTCTCTGGTGTTGAAGGACCTTGCACAATCTAAGACATATCATTTGTGACATAATCTTACTGTATAAAATGGAAGGAAATATTGAGAAAGCTACAAGAGAAGATAGATGCATGGGTTCTGAATCACATTGACTAGAATTTCTGTATATCATAAGACTGTCTTATTTCAGTTTTTCTTCCAAAAGTAACATTAGCAAAAGCCATGGGAAATTAAGATTTCTATCTAATCAATGTAAATAGTAATAGGACCTGGTCAGATAAATTATAGTGCTTGATTATGTTATACTTTTAATGAGTTATTTTAATTAACTTTAAAATTATCTTGGAAGTATTTTTTCCTATTTTTACTCCCTAAGAATCTCCCTAAGGATTCTTGTAGGATATTTTTATTTGTAAGAATAGTATTGATCTAAAACCTGAATGCAACAAGAATCAATTTATTTTTATGCCAATTTCATTACATTTCATATTACCGAATATATTGAGAATTCCTGACAAAATACTAGAACAGTGTTCTAATGTGTTTACTACAGTATGACTGCTATTAATCTTAACTCTAACTTTCCATTCTGTGTTTTCTTTAGAAGAAGTTGAAATCCTACAGGAGAATAAGCATGGGATTGGGGGATGGCCCTGAATAAATATTATACCTGAATTAAAAAAAAAAAAAAAAAACTTCCATTAGCTTCTCAAAATGCAAGTGTACAGCTTGGGGCTGGTGCCCTGGGATGACCCACAGGGATGGTATGGGGAGGGAGGTGCGGGGGGTGTTCAGGATTGGGAATACGTGTACACCCGTGGCAGATTCATGCTGTTGTATGGCAAAACCAATACAGTATTGTAAAGTAATTAGCCTCCAAAAAAATAATAATAAATAAATAACCCCCCCAAAGAAAGACAAAATAAAAGCAAAAAAAAAAAAGCAAGTGTATTTTAACAATGCAGCATGGAATGATTGTTCTAAAAGAGAGGAAAAGCAAACCAAAAAAGTAGACTCACAGTTGAAAAAGTTCTAAAGAGAGTCTGAATAATTGGGCGTGTACCATTGTTCCTACTGGTAGCTGATCCAAACCTTTCTTCAAAAATTCACATTCTATATTTTTTGCCATAATTATTCCTTAAACCTGCCCCTTAATGATAAGAGAGCATCAATTCTTAAAACTCAGAGAGAAATAAACAAAAAGTAGATTAAGAATTATGAAAAGGCTTAAGAGAATCAAGGAAATAATGTCTTTGTTATTGTTCAGTCACTCAGCCATGTCCAACTCTATGCAAACCTATGAACTGCAGCAGGCCAGGCTTCCCTGTCCATCACTATCTTCCAGAGCTTGCTCAAACTCATATACATTGAGTCAGTGATGCCATCCAACTATCTCATCCTCTGTTTCTCCTTCTCCTCCTGCCTTCTATCTTTCCCAGTATCAAGGTCTTTTCTAATGAGTCAGCTCTTTGCATGAGGTGGCCGAAGTATTGGAGCTTTAGCTTCAGCATCAGTTCTCCCAAAGAATATTCAGAATATATTTCCTTTAGGATGGACTGGTTGGATCTCCTTGCTGTCCAAGGGACTCTCCAGACTCTTCTCCAATACCACAGTTGAAAAACATTGATTCTTCAGTGCTCAACCTTATTTATGATCCAACTCTCACGTCCTTATGGTCCAACTCTCACATCCATACATGACTACTGGAAAAACCATAGCTTTGACTATATGGATCTTTGTTGGCAAAGTAACGTCTCTGCTTTTTAATACACTGTCTAGGTTTGTCATAGCTTTTCTTCCAAGGAGCAAGCATCTTTTAATTTCATGGCTGCAGTCACCATCTGAAGTGATTTTGGAGCCCAAGAAAATAAAGTCTGTCACTCTTTTCATTGTTTCCCCATTTATTTGCCATGAAGTGATGAGACTTGATGTCATGATATTAGTTTTTTGAATGTTGAGTTTTAAGCCAACTTTTTTACTCTCCTCTTTCACTTTGATCAAGAGATTCTTTAGTTCCTCTTCACTTTCTGCCATAAAGGTGGTGTCATCTGCATATCTGAAGTTACTGGTATTTTCCCCAGCAATTATTGTTCCTGTTTGTGCTTCATCCAGCCTGGCATTTCACATGATGTACTCTGCATATAAGTTAAATAAGCAGGGTAACAATATACGGCCTTGACATATTTCTTTTTCCCAATATGGAACCAGTCCTGTGTTCCATGTCTGGTTCTGTTGCTTCTTGACTTGCATACAGATTTCTCAGGAGGCAGTTAAGGTGGTCTGGTATTCCCATCTCTTGAAGAATTTTCCAGTTTATATTTGTTGTGATCCACACAGTAAAAGGCTTTGGCATAGTCAATGAAGCAGAAGTAAATTTTTTTACGGAATTCTCTTGCTTTTTCTATGATCCAATGAATATTGGCAATTTGATTTCTGGTTCCTCTGTGTTTTCTAAATCCAGCTTGAGCATGTGAAAAGTTCTCCATTCACGTATTGATGAAGCCTGGATTGGAGAATTTTGATTGCTACTTTGCTAGTGTGTGAAATGAATGCAATTGTGCAGTAGTCTGAACATTCATTGGCATTGCCTTTCTTTGGGATTGGAATGAAAGCTGACCTTTTCCAGTCCTGTGGCCACTGCTAAGTTTTCTATATGTGCTGGCATACTGAGTGCAGCACTTTAACAGCATTATCTTTTAGGATTTGAAATAACTCAGCTGGAATTCCATCACCTCCACTAGCTTTGTTTATAGTGATGATTCCTAAGGCCCACTTGACTTTGCTTTCCAGGATGTCTTACTCTAGGTGAGTGATCGCACCATTGTGGTTATCTGGGATATTAAGATCTTTTTTTATATAGTTCTTCTGTGTATTCTTGCCACCTCTTCTAATATCTTGTGCTTCTGTTAGGTCCATACTCTTTCTGTCCTTTATTGTGCCCATCTTTGCATGAAATGTTCCCTTGGTATCTCTGATTTTTCTTGAAGATATCTCTAGTCTTTCCCATTCCATTGTTTTCCTTTATTTCTTTGCGTTGATCACTGAGGAAGGCTTTCTAATCTCTCCTCACTTCTCTTCTTTTTCAGCCATCTGTAATTCCTCCTTTTTGTATTTCTTTTTCTTGGGGAGGGTTTTGATCACTGCCTCCTGTACAATGTTATAAATGTCTGTCCATAGTTCTTTAGGCACTCTGTCTATCAGATGTAATCAATCTATTTGTCACTTTCACTGTATAATCATAAGGGATTTGTTTTATGTCATGCCTGAGTGGCCTAGTGGTTTTCCCTATTTTCTTCAATTTAAGTCTGAATTTGGCAATAAGGAGTTCATGAACTGAGCCACAGTCAGCTCCTGGTCTTGTTTTTGCTAACTGTTTAGAGCTTCTTCATCTTTGGCTGCAAAGAATATAAATCAATCTGATTTCATTATTGAGCATTTGGTGATATCCATGTGTAGAATCGTCTCCTGTGTTGTTGGAAGAGAGTGTTTGCTATGAACAGGGTGTTCTCTTGGAAAAACTCTGTTAGCCTTTGCCCTGCTTCATTTTGTACTCCAAGGCCAAACTTGCCTATTACTCCATGTATCTCTTGACTTCCCTTTTGACATTCCAGTTCCCTATGATTAAAAGGATATATATATATATATATTTTTTTTTTGGTGTTAGTTCTAGAAGGTCATGTAGGTCTTCACAGAACTGTTTAACTTCAATTCCTCAGCATTAGTGGCTGGTGCATAGACTTGGATTACTGTCATAGAGAATGGTTAGCCTTGGAAATGAACAGATATTGTCATTTTTGAGATTTCACCCAAGTACTGCATTTTGGACTCTTTTGTTGACTACAAGGGCTACTCCATTACTTCTAAGGGATCCTTGCTTACAGTAGTAAATATAATGGTCATCTGATTTAAATTTGCCCATCCAGTTCAACTTAGTTTGCTGATTCCTAAAATGTAGATGTTCACTCTTGCCATCTCCTGTTTGACCACTTCCAGTTTGCCTTGATTCATGTCTACTTGTAGAAAAGAACAAGCGTAAGATATTCACATCAGATGGAAGACCATCACTCTTTAAGGAAATGTTTTACCTGAGCGGGTTTCTCACTTTCCTGGAGATGTGCTTAAGAAGAGTAAGAAGATGTTTATGGGATTTCTGCTCCCTGGAATATAATAGTAAGCTTGTCAAGCTACAACTTATAATGGAAGTGATTTGCAAAGCTGAAGTGACACATGATTATATTCCTCAACACTTCACAAAGCAAATTACTTTTCTTTATATAGGGTTTATTTTTGTATTTTTTTTAAATTTTATTAAGTTCATAGAGTTTGTTGGAAACAGATAAAATGGAACTCTATAATAGTTTTTTTTTTTAATTGGTAGTAATGGATCATTTACTTTAATTCTTTTTCATTCATAAGGCACATGCCTTTGGGTTGCTTCCTCATATACTGTTGGAAAATAGGAATTACCTAGTTCCTACGTTGCCTCAGGTTATTTCATGGGGAGTTGCATGATTTTAGTTTGTGAAAGTATGGGCTTTAGCAACAAGCAAGCCAAATTTGGTTCAGTGTACTTAAAAATCCTCTGAGATTTGTCCTTCTAATCTGTAAAAGTATGGTGGTTATAAGCCATGCAGTCTGGTGTTTTCAAGGATCGGATGGGCTGTGCATGGAAGAGAACTATGCTGGTAGCAAAAGTGTAGCCTTTGCTCTCAGGGACTGTGTCTAGTCTTGATTCCAGTTATACTGCTAACATCAAACACAGAGTTTAGCATAGCTTAGTCTGGTAAAAATTTGTTGAATACAAAAAAAAAAATGTTAGTAATCAATGTTTTCCATGTTCTCTCTTAACCCACCAACTTATTTTTCCATTTTCAAAAGTTCTGCTAAGTACCAAGCATCCTTAGTGCTCACTTATATTTACTCATCTGTCCTAGAGTTCCTCCCGTATTCCACAATTCAACTGGAGAGTTCTTTCTAAGGGACATGAGTAATAATGTTGCACACTGATCTTAAGATGAAGTCCTAACATCTTACATAGTTTTAGGATCCAATATGGCCCAGGTCCTATCTCATTCTTCCATCTCCTCTTTCATCACAAGCTTCTAAATAGACCCAGAAAGTTGAGCCAGGCTTTATATTAGTTAAGGTATATTTTAAGCTGCTGTAACAAAGAGACCCCGTAAAGGGACAGCTTAAACAAGATAAGTTCTCTGTCCTTTATACAGCTGGATAGAAGTGAGTGAGTCAGGTCTGGTGAATGACTCCGGTGTAGTCAACATGCATTTTCATGTATGGGCTGTTCTTGTGTTTAGTGAGGAGGAAGTAGGAAAGAGATCCAGACAAGAAGGGCACGTGTGCATTCCTTTCCAGAGTGGCAACCTTTACTTCTTTTTACATCCCCTTGGATGAAACATTTTTATACAGCCACAGTCAATTGCAGGGGAAGCCGGGAAGTAGAGTATGTAGCTGGGTAGACAGGTCCATAGTCACAACATGGGAAACCTGTTAATACAGGGTGGGGGATGGATGTCAGGGTAAAATGTTCAGGCATTCCCAGAGGAAATTTTATAATTCCTCCCTTACATCACAATTTTCCTAAAAAGTTGTCAGTTCATCTTGTTCTATTGTATCCTGCTACAGTTTGGAGTTTTTGAAGAAAGGAAATATGCTTCCTTCCTCTATCATTTCATCGCAAATACTGATTATAGTTTCCACTCTACAATAGGTGCTCAATCCCAGGATCAAGGAACATCTTACAGAAATATGTGGTAAAGAGTGTACATATGGAATAACACAGCTGTTCTCTGCTTTACCATTTCTTTTCCACATTTTTCTTGTCTGTATTCTGAACTAATCAGGGATCCTGTAGATAAAGGAAATAGCTGAAAATCCCTCATATGAAATTTCTCTGGGAGAAATAGCAACAAGGCAAAATTTGATTATAGACACTCTGCCTATCGTACTGTATGGGGTGACTACCTAATGTATTAAATGAATTCTGTTGAAAAGGTCTACTTTCCTGAGTTAAAAAAAAAAAAAGTTTTAGCTCTTTCAGAGAACTGAAAGATATTTTGGTATCTGAAGCCAAGACTTAAAGAGCTGATGAGTACTTTTTTTTCCCCTCCAAATTAGTCAGTGGAAAGTTCTATAATAAATTGCCCAATGTCCATTAGTGTCATATGTTAGTATAACATCTCCCTCAACTTATCCTTGGAGAAGGCAATGGCACCCCACTCCCGTGTTCTTGCCTGGAGGAGCCTGTTGGGCTATGTCTATGGGGTCGCACAGAGTCGGACATGACTGAAGCAACTTAGCAGCAGCAGCAGCAGCAGCAGCAGCAACTCATTCCTTAGATCCACATATATCTAAAGCTTGGGTTATTTGAATCCACGTTAGAAGAAGGGAAAGGGTTAAAGATGTCTCCAGAAAAACCCAGCAACTGAGGGGCAAATAGCTAAATGGCTACAAATGAGACCAGAAATAATCCATCTTATCCCTTTTTGCCTTCTTAGCTCACTTTCCCTCATGGAGGGAGTGGTGCCTGTTAATATTAGGATTGGCGCTTCAGGGAATGTGTTTTATATTACAGACTTTAAAATCAGAGTTCGTAATTCCTCTTTCATTCTTCAGGTAGTGGTGTGGTAGTGTGTCTTACACATGGTCGAAGATGTTTTTAAATTAATTTTTAAAAAAGGTTCTGAAACTCAGGACCCAGTAAGTTAATCTAAGTTTAAATCTCAAGTCTTGAATTTGATTTCAGAAGTCTGACTCACTGTTTATCTGTGTATGCTGCTAACTTGAGCAACAACAGAAATTCTAAGTAAAGCACTATTTTAAATAATTTTCCTTCACTCAGAACCTAGTGAGTATTCAGTGAGCATCTACTGTAGATCTGTCTATGGGGTTTACATAGTCTAGGACAGTGCAACTCAAATCTTCAGTAAAGCTCTATTTTTGTTTTTTAGTGATTTAATCCATTGCAGACTACTGTTTCCTGTGAAATAGAAGTACCCTCTGATTAATAAGGATAAGAGTCTTATGGAAGCTTCCTGATGGAAGACTGACTGTGGGGGAAATTGAGTCTTGTTCCAATGGGCTATGACAGAGAAAAGCTATGACCAACCTAGATAGCATATTAAAAACAGACATTACTTTGCCAACAAAGATCTGTCTAGTCAAAGCTATGGTTTTTCCAGTAGTCTTGTATGGATCTGAGAGTTGCACCATAAAGAAAACTGAGTTCCAAAGAACTGGTGCTTTTGAACTATGGTGGTAGAGAAGACTCTTGAGAGTCCTTGGACTGCAAGGAGATCCAACCAGTCAATCCTAAAGAGGATTAGTCTTGGGTATTCATTGGAAGGACTGATGCTAAATCTGAAACTCCCAATAGTTTGGCCACCTGATGCAAAGAACTGACTCATTGGAAAAGACCCTGATGCTGGGAGAGATTGAAGGCAGGAGCAGAAGGAGACGACAGAGAATGAGATGGTTGGATGACACCACCAACTTGATGGATGTGAGTTTGAGCAGGCTCCAGGAGTTGGTTATAGATAGGTAAGCCTGGCATGCTGCAGTCCATGGGTCATAAAGAGTCAGACACGACTGAGTGATTGAACTGAACTGAAGTAGCTTCTGAAAGCTCTCTTGAATTTTGAAGCCCTCTCACTGTGGACCTCAGTAGCAAGCAGTTCACAGACAGACTACACTTTGAAAGCACTGATCTTGGAAACAGAGAAATTGTATTCCTCCTCTCCAGTTGCTGACAACTTGGTGAGAGACAGCCATAATTAATTTATAACTAAGAGAGATAATAATTTCAGTAAGTGGCTTATAACCCTTGACCTGAGTATGAAAGAGTGTTTCAAAATAGAGGCTTGTTAAGCTAGATGTGATTAATGGTAGTAGCTAATAATTCTTAATTGCTTATGGTATGCTAGGGACTAGATTAAGCTCTTTTTACATGTATTGGGTCATTAAATTCTCAGCAATGCACAAGGAGGTAGCAGCTACTGGTAGCCCAGTAGCTGTGCTAGGGAAATAGACATTTCTCTGCCTCTGTCACTCATTGTCCCTCTCTGTTTCCATTTCTATTTCTTTCTGTGTGCCTCATCCCACCTTCAGTGTGCACGTGTGTGCGCGCACACACACACACACACAGAATAGATCTTAGATTTACACTCAGGTCAGTCTTACTCAAACAGCTGCCCATGGACTTAACCTCTTTGCTATAATGCTTTGTAGAAAGAATTGAGTTTTGAAAGGGAAGATGTTACTGAGACTTAGCAAAGAGAATCAACCAAGGTATAAATCAGTGAGTTAGTAGGCTTGCTGTATGTCAACCAGTGTTCTAGAATGGAAGGCCCTGAAGATTCAGTTGGAGATGATCCTAAAGAAGTAAGAGATGCTCAGAAAGAAGAGAGAAGTATTGGACCTGCCAGAGGGTGATGTCTGAGTCTGAAGGAGGAGATACCCAGTCAGAGACTCTGTCGCTGTAGGTGGGAGGCAGGTGGGGGGGGGGGGGTCTCATCTGATGCTGTAGAAGCTTTAGCCATCGGCAGGTCTGATGGGCAGAAACACAGGCGTAAGAGCGAGGTGCTGCCGCTGAGGAGAGTGAGGCATAACTAAGGAAAAATGAATATTGGGGGGCAGAAGATAGGATTCACATTAGAATTTGTTGGGTTTCAAATATTAGCAAGGCAGTAATGTAAAGATGTATGCATATGTGGATTTTCTCAAGCCCCTAAAGAATTTCATACACTCCTGGTGCTAGATATATCACCTTGTATCCTTAGGTTGTTCACATGCTGTTGACATTGAACATATGTTGAGAAATCCAGGTACGGAGTCAGGAGTGAAGTCTTATCTTTAAGGCTCATGGTCTTAGAACCAGAACTGCAGGAAGCAGTCTGCATGCATCAGACCCCAGTCTGTCTTTGAGGCTGTAACTGTACTGGACACCTGTGTGCCTTTCCTCATAGGCCATTCACTCTGCCCCCAGTTCAGAGGCTGTAATATTTCCACAATTAATCATCCTTGTACCCTGTATCAGAACGACTCACGATGAGAGCTCCCCAGAAGGAGCAGGTCTTTCTGAGTTCAGCACTTTGATACAAAACAGGTAACTATTGATATTTGGAATCTTCAGTATGCCCTGTCTTCCCACAGCAGTTTTGATCTACATCAAATTATACCTAACTCTGCATGTGAAAGGAGTGTGTTGAGTGGGGGAGAGGAGAGAAAAGAAGAGAGCAGAAAGCCCTTCCCCCATTTTTTTGTTTCAAGGAAACATGTCCTTGGCAGTGGAGGACAATTGCAAGATACTTTCTCCTTTTATTTAATGTATTTTCCTTAAAAAAAGAAAAGCTTTGTATAATGTACCACTAAGCCAACATAATTCAAATTGCCATTTGGAAAGCATAATTAGATCATCATATTTGAAATCTTTCTGGAATTTGGAGTTATGATCCAGCCATATAAGAAATCTGAAGGCACTCAGACTGTTTCATTTTCTCCAAGGACACTTTGAATAAAGTCTCATAGTTCAAAAGAAAGCTCCCACTATCTGCTTAGTACCTTAATTATTTGTGATACCTTATCTTGGTTACCACTGATACCTTGCTTTCTAAATCCTATTTGCCAAGTTTTTCTTTCAGTATCACAAGTAGCTTTTATTCTTGGCACCCAGAAAATGGGTCATTAATTTTCTTTCCAAGATTGCCTGATTTGGTTAGCTTGAGTTACTTTGTGATATTATCTCAAATGATGTTCATTTGGCCAGTGTTATTTTATTCTATATGCATAGATATATTAATATAAAGAAATCAGATTAGGTGAATACTTAGACTAAGCTTTAATCCCCCATATAGTGTCTGTTAGGTAGACCTTCTTTATCCGTCTTCTTTAGTTAATCTCCAGTTTCCCTTAAAAAGCATTAATAAACATAGCACCAAGAAGCGGGACCTTTATAAGAAAATCCCAGAACATCTTTGCCTAAACTCCTCTCTCTCTCATTCACACTCTGCTTTCCCTTGTTTTACTGTGGAGCTCATATCCACAGATGGGTCTCTGCTGCTGATGAAGACAGAAAATAAAATGGCAGCTGATGGCCCTTGGGTCTGGTTTTTGATGTCAGAAGTCTGCTTTGAATCTTCTCCTTTAACAATCTCAAATGAGGCATGCATCTTTGGCATGTCATACTCCAGAGGAACCCCCTATTTATTAATGATAGAACTTTCTGCCAGGATAAAGTGGCTTCTCTCTCTGCTGTGCCATTTGGTTACTGCTTGTCATGTGTGGCTACAGAGCACCTGAAATGCGGCTTATAAGAGTGAGGGGCTGCATTTTTCAATTTTGTTCATTTTAGGCCATTTAAATTGAAATAGCCACGTGTGCCCAGTGGCTGTCATGTTAGGGAAGTGGACTTCAAAGAGTAGTCATCTCGTGGCATGCTCTTCAGGAGAAGCCGCGTGGTAGACTGGAATCCAGCCTTTTCTTGTTATTATCTCTGGGGTTTTAGGCATGTTACATGTGTCTCGAACCTCAAATTCCTTGCTGGAAAGAGTCCACATAAAAACACTTCCTTGTGTGAGATATAAATAAGTCACTCACAACATGCATACAACACATGAAGATCCAGCACGTGAAGACACTCTGGAAATAGTCGTTTAAAAACAGAAAAAGGAGACCATGAGATAGAGGACTTGAATTCCACCTCAGCGTCTATATTTGAGATAGTGAATTAATAACTGAAATTTTCGGAGTTTACCGTCTCTTATTTAATTCAGTGAGTTGATAATTCCCAGCCTGCCCATTTGAGAGGATCTCTAGGTCCTGAAATTGTTGCCTGCTGTCTTCACTGAGTCTGTTCCCGTCCCTCCTTTCTCCTTTCTTGTGTGGAGGGCATGGCAGCCTCCCCCCAGGCCTCCTCGCCTCCACTCTCCTCAGATTCCAATTTTGTACTGTGCCGTGAGCTTTAAGATATGACCTCTGTGCTGTCTTTCATCTAAAGATTTAAGTGTGTACCCTTCCAAATGGCAACAGAAGACAAACCAGGAACTGGCTCTCATGTAAACATCCATTCTTTATTTTATTTCCTTCCCCAAAAGGAATCTTGGGCTTCCTGACCTCCTTTCATGCTCCCATCACACACGTGTCCTGCTGTTTCTCACCCCCATGGTTTTGCTGTCCCTGTGTCTGCAAAGTCCTTCTCTCCACCGCCATCAGCACCCCTCACTTTTGACTGACTTCTTATGCACTAATTTAGCACTCAACTCAAGCAAGACAACCTGCCCAAAACCCTGTGACCCCATCTTCCCTAATCCTCACCTCCAAACCAGGAGGCATCCTCATTTTCTTCCAGATGAAGGACTCTTTGACTGAGCATACACCATTGTTCTCTCTCTCTCTTCCCTATGAGACCAAAATCTTCCTGAAAGAAAATCTCAATGCTCACTGGCCTTTGTAACCTAAATATGTGTTAGTTCTAGCTCAGAAAGGTTTATTGAGAAGATGAGATTGTCCCAGGGATGCCAGGGAATAATGCAGGTGGAGGCATTTCAAAATGGCAAAGCATGCCAAAGATAAAAGATGGGACTGTTTTAATTAAACGGTCCTGCTGACTTGGTGTCTGTCTCCTGCTGACCAGCTTTATCACAAGTCAAGAGCTCCCCGCTCATGGTTCCAGCTGTCTGAATGTTTCTCACCGGGTGGGCCAGACAACTCCATTTCAAACAGAATGTTTCCTTTGCCCTCTGCTCCTCACTTGCTAGCTCATGGCCCATTGCTGTAAGTGCTGTTGTTTACTGTCCACTCATAAATGCTGGAATCCTCAAACCAGGCTGTGTCCCTAACACATGCTAGGTATATATTTCCTCCTCCTGTACAAAACAGCCTTGAGTTTCTTAAGGAGGACATAATAAACTGTTTCCAAAAAGCTAGGATTCCCTGATACTGTGAGTTGGAATGATTGCTTATTGGAAAATAGTCTTCCTGAGAATATGTGTAATAGACAGACCTTCAGCCACCTATGAGTCCAGGTTAGGCAGCTTCGGAACCCCTCTTGACTAGAGATTGGTAATGTATGACTCTCAGAACAAACCTCGCCCATTTCTCTGTACACCTGTATGCATGGTGAAGTTTATTGGAACACAGCCGTGTCCATTTGTTCATGAATCGTCTCTGGTTGCTTTCACACCACAGTTGTTGACTTAACTAGTTGAGCTAACAACTAGTTGAGCTTAACAAACTATATGACATGCAAGGCCTGAAATGTTTACTGTAAGCTCTTCACAGGAAAAAAAAAAAAGGCCTGACTTCTGTTATAAAGCAGGTTATTTTTTTTAAGCTTATTTTTTTCAGTTTTATTGAGATATAACTGACATTCAGATAAGTAGTATAAGGTATGCAACATAATGATTTGACTTGTGTTTACTGTGAATTGATCACCACGATAAGATTAGTTAGCATACTTCATCTCATACAGAAACAGAAAAAAAGGAGAAAGAAAAAAAGATTTCCCTGTAATGAAAACTTTTAGGATTTACTATCATAACTTCATATATACCATACGAAAGTGTTAACTATAGTGATCATGTATATCTCTAACACTTATTCATTTTCTAATTGAAGGTTTGTAAATTTTGACCACCTTAATCCAATTATCCCTCCCTAAACTCCCATCCCCACCCCCATCAAATCCCTAACTGCAAATCTGATCTCTTTGAATTCCTTTGTTTTTAGATTTCACACGTAAATGAGATCACATGGCATTTGCAGCTCTCTGTCTTACTTATATTGGTTGCTTAACATAATGCTCTCAAGGCCCATTTACATTGTCACAAATACGAGAACTTCCTTTTTTTTTTTTTTAATAACTGAATAGTAGTCATGTATATATATACATATCACAATTGTCATCCATTTATCTTAAGTGTTTCCATGTCTTGGCTATTGTTAATAATGCTGCTGTGAACATGGGGTTGCAGATCTCTTCATAGTAGTGTGTTTGCTTCCTTTGGATATATTCTCAGAAGGGAACTGCTGTATCATAGACTTTATTTTCTTGGGCTCCAAAATCACTGCAGGTGGTGACTGCAGCCATGGAATTAAAAGATGCTTGCTCCTTCAAACAAAACTATGACCAACCTAGACAGCATATTAAAAAGCAGAGACATGACTTTGCTGACAAAAGGTCTATTTAGTCAAAGCTATGGTTTTGCCAGTTGTCATGTATGGATATGAGAGCTGGACCATAAAGAAGGCTGAGCACTGAAAAATTGATGATCTTGAACTGTGGTGTTGGAGAAGACTTGAGAGTCCCTTGGACAGCAAGGAGATCCAACCAGTCCATCCTAAAGGAAATCAGTCTTGAATATACTTTGGAAGGACTGATGCTGAAGCTGAAGCTCCAATATTTTGGCCACCTGATGTGAAGAACTGACTGATTGGAAAAGACCCTGATGATGGGAAAGATTGAAGGTGGGAAGAGAAGGGGACAACAGAAGATGAGATGGTTAGATGACATCACGGACTCAATGGACATGAGTTTGAGCAAGCTCCAGGAATTGGTGATGGACACGGAAGCCTGGTGTGCTGCAGTCCATGGGTTCCCAAAGAGTGGGACATGACTGAGAGACTGAACTGAACCAAACTGATGGTGGTGTATTTGTAATGTTTTGAGGAGTCACCATACTGTTCTTTTTTGTGGTTATATCACCTCAAAGAACCACCAGCACTGCATAAGAGTTCCCGTATCTCTACATCTTTTCCAGCATCTCTTATCGTCTGTTTTTCTGATGATCAGTTCAGTTCAGTCACTCAGTCGTGTCCAACTCTTTGTGACTCCATGAATAGCAGCACGCCAGGCCTCCCTGTCCATCACCAACTCCAGGAGTTCACTCAGATTCACGTCCATCGAGTCCGTGATGCCATCCAGCCATCTCATCCTCTGTCATCCACTTGTGCTCCTGCCCCCAATCCCTCCCAGCATCAGAGTCTTTTCCAGTGAGTCAACTCTTCCCATGAAGTGGCCAAAGTACTGGAGTTTCAGCTTCAGCATCATTCCCTCCAAAGAAATCCCAGGGCTGATCTCCTTCAGAATGGACTGGTTGAATCTCCTTATATTCCAAGGGACTCTCAAGAGTCTTCTCCAACACCACAGTTCAAAAGCATCAATTCTTCAGCGCTCAGCCTTCTTCACAGTCCAACTCTCACATCCATACATGACCACTGGAAAGACCATAGCCTTGACTACATGGATCTTTGTTGGCAAAGTAACGTCTCTGCTTTTCAATACATTATCTAGGTTGGTCATAACTTTTCTTTCAAGGAGTAAGCATCTTGGTATTGTATAATAATAGGAATGAAGTGATATCTTATCTCGTTGTGGTTTTGCTTTGCATTCACCTTATGATTAGTGATGTTAAGCATCTTGTTCCTAGGATAAACATCTATTTAGTTTCTTTGCTCATTTTTAATTGGCTTGTTTTTTTACTATTCAGTCATGAGTTCTTTAAATATTTTAGATATTGGCCTCTTATTGAATATATGATTTGCAGTTATTCTTCCCATTTCATAGGTTATCTTTTTGTCATTTTATTTATCATTTATTTTCCATGCAGAAGCTTTTTAGTTTGATATAGTCTGTCTTAATTATTTTCTATTTTGTTTGCTTGTGCTTTAGGTGTCATATCCAGAAAATAATTACCAAAGATCCATGTCAAGGAGATGTTTTTTCTATATTGTCTTTCTAGTAATGTTATGGTTTCTCGTCTCACATTTAAGTCTTTAATCTATTTCAAGTTAATTTTTATAAGTGATGTGAAATGGGGTTTAGTTTCATTCTTTTACTTGTGAGAATACATTTTTCCTGGTATCATTTGTTCAAGATGCTATCTTTTCTTCATTATATCTTCTTGACTCCCCTTGTCATATTTTAATATTGCATGGATTTATTTCAAGCATCTCGATAATGTCTCATTGATCTCTATGAGTTTGTTTTTATGCTGGTACCATACTGTTTTGATTATGTGTTTGTGCTCAGTCACTTAAGTCATGTCTGACTCTTTCTGATCTTTGGACTGTATCCCGCCAGGCCCTTCTGTCTATGGAATTCTCCAGGGAAGAATACTGGAGTGGGTTGCTTTGCCTTCTCTAGGAGATCTTCCTGAATGAGGGATCAAACTAGAATCTCCTGCATCACAGGCAGGTTTTTTTTCTTACCATCTGAGCTGTAACCAGGAACTATCTGTAGAGGTCTTTTACTTCTGTGGTTAAATTTATTCCTGAGTATTTTATTGTTTTTGCTGCCACTGCAAATGGAATCATTTTCTTTTATTTCCTTTTCAGATAATTCATGGTTAATTCATAGACACTGAAGCAGTAGTTCTTAACCTCAGAAATATTGCCATTTGGGGCAAGATAATTTTTTGATGTGGAGGTGGTCTTGAGCAGTGTGGGATGGATGTTTGGTAGCATCCCTGGCTTGTAACTCACTAGATGGGCAACTCCACCCCATGTGTGACAGCTAAAAGTGTCTCCATTGCTTGGGTGCCCAGTCATGTCGGGATCTTTGGGATCCCATGGGCTGTAGCTCACCAGGTTCCTCTGTCCGTGGGCTTTTTCAGGCAAGAATACTGAAGTGGGAATGGCAATACTGAAGTGGGTTGCCATTTCCTTCTCTGGTTGGTTTAGTTACTAAGTCTTGTCTTACTCCTGCAACCCCATGGATTGTACCCTGCCAGGCTCCTTTGCCCATGGGATTCTCCAGGCAAAATTACTGGAATGGGTTTAATTTCCTTCTCCAATTTCCTTCTCTAGATTTTGCCAAATGCCTCCTGGTAGGACGAATGCCTCCCAGTTGAAAAACACTGCTCTAGAATAAGTTAACCCAAGTATATTTTAGCAGAAGGGCAAATTATCTATTTAAAAATGTAAAGAAGTCAGGTATACCACATTCTTTCTTTCCTTTGGCAAGTTTGTTACGCAGATCCTGCTGACCTAGGGCAGTATCTTCCTATTTGCCTGGTCGGGAGGGGGAAAACTCTGAGATTTTTCTAATCTGGTCCCTAGTACTGTCCTTCAAGCAAAAGTTCAAGGTCAGCGGTCTGTGTGCACTGGCGGCCTGGCTACCGGGTGTTGGAGCACAGCCTGTGACACCTACAAAAACTGAGTTTGAGCCTGAGGCTTTCAACACAGACTGTCTAAATCGGGGCAATTGACTTTGTTTCTCTGAACCTGAATTTCCTCATTTGTAAAATGTTATTAGACTTGCGTGAGATCAAGTTTTTATAAAGCACTTTGTGATCCCGGGTGACCTTGGACTGCAACAGCTTAAAGAGGGGCTTGAGTTTCCAGCCAGGGACTGAGGTCCGGTCATGGCGGTGAAAGCACCGGATTCCAGCCGCTAGACTAGTAGTGCTCAGTGACGAGGGCGCTGGTGCTTTGCCTTTGCAGAAAAGAATTTCCACAAAGACGGAACATGGTGAAACAAGTAAAGTATTTTTAAGAGGAGAAAGAAAGAGTATGCTATGTATGGATAGACACACTGGGCAGACTCAGAGTCGCTGAGTCACTCCCTTGCAGCAGTTTGACTTACTTTTATGGGGCATTTCTTCTGTGTATCCTTTGTCCATCATTTGCCTGGTTCACAGTCCACATTTGGTATACCCCAGGATCCTCCTCTATGTGTGCCCGCAGCTCTTATCCAAGATGGATTCTAATGCAAAGGCATCTGGGTAAAGCATCCCTTGACATTGCTACCCACTTTGACCTCCAAGGAGCCTTTCTGTGCATGTATGGTTGGTGGGTGTTATGACTTTGAGAATGAGAAATACGTGGTCTGGGCAAGACCTAGCCTCTTCCCTTAACCAGCCTGCTATTCTTGGAGCTTTAGTCCAAATGGAATGGATCTCCAATCACTTTACCCTGAGGAGTTCCATCTACCTCCTGTCTCATTAAGACAATGCCTGGCATTCAAGGGGTAGCAGTGATAAGAAGGGTAGGAATGGTGTGGGGAAGATGGAGCAGGCAGAGAGGAGGAGGAGGGAAGGGGAGCCAGAAGAAGCTAGTCCTTGCATGTACCACCTGGAGCCGCAGAAATAAACATTAAAACTGTAATGTGTTAGGATTGAAAAACATTAAAGGAACTTCAGATGTTGGAATCCCTGCCACGCTTATGTGTTTCTATCCCTTGCAAGTTGTGAACTAGGTCTTTTGATGCAAGTCATGGTCCAATTATTCTAGCAGCTACTCTAAAAGACCAAATAGAAATACTTACATAACAAGAACTTATATAAGGAGAGTTAAAAATACGGAATACTAGCTGTGTTCATGAAATACAGAAATCTTGCATTTCGAGTCTCAAAGACATCAGAAGGTTCCACTTAGTTAACTAAATAACACAGGTTTTTATTTGCAGAAAAATCTGTGGTCGTTCGTTCGGCATCTCCCAGTTGGCCCCTTCTGGCTCTCTGCATCCTTAGCTGTATGGGATTCAGTGTTTCCAGAGAGGCTGATACAGAGTCTTCCTCATCTGTTCCCTCAGTGCAGCCTCACACACTGCTGCCTCCCTTCTGTCATCTCCCTGGGTCTCCAGCTCTCTAAGGCTTCTTCTGCTCTTATTTTTTGCACAGTGAGAGAAAACAGTGCAAAGTTGCTTTGCAGCTAACTTTGGTTCCACACCAGCTCTAAAATGAGGTTTCAAAACTAGTGAACGAAACTTGAGCAACAAGCAGGGAAGGCTGGCATGGCTTGAAATGTGAGAGTTCATATTCACAGGTAAAAAGAGGAATGTGGGTTGCCCTTTGAGAGAAATATGGTATTGTTCAGAGGCGTGTTAGATGTGTCCCGCATGAATTCAGGCAATGCTTTGAATGATCTACTTTGGACACAGTCTTAACATCCTGCTGTGGAAGATCTGTGCTCTTGAGGCTAGGAGGTCAGTAACAAGAGGGAAAGAGAGAATTTATATCATGCATATCATATTCTGTTCAGAACATGTTCTGTTCTATTCAGAAGATATTCTGTATCACATAGGCATCGACTAGAGTTGAAATATTGATGGATGAATACCCTGATGGAGAATGAATGAGTACACCATCAGGTTGATGCCCTGCACATTTATTCTCTCTTGATGTCTCTATTCCTTTTTCTCTGGCTTAAAATCCATCCCACACTGATAGTATAAACATCTACTGGGTAAGTCAGTGAATTATTAACTGTCTGGGTCTGAGATGTTGTACCAAGGTAAGTACAAAGGACCCCTGGCCCCTTCTAGCCTGTTCCGGTGGTAACGTTCACTGTTTCAAGTTCTGTTCAGTATTGACCATGCTAATTTAACTTGAAGATAGTGGAGGGGAATGCAATGAAATAAGTGTGCCCCCCACACTGTTCTAGCCCATGAAGGTTCAGTCCCAGGGGTCAGAATTTCCCTACATCCCATCGGAACTGCTCAGCCAGGTAGGTTTCTGCTCCTTCTGTTTTGCTCCTCTTCGTGGTATATAACCTTTGGGAAACTGGTATTTTTCCATTGTAACATTGAAATTTTCTGTGAAAAGAGATGTGTTAAGGTGAAGAATATGAAAGGAAGGCTATGTGTTTTGGGGTCATAAGATAAGGTGTTCAAAAATGGCAGGTTATAATTGAGGAGGGATAAGGTGACAGAAAAACTCAGATTTGGAAGCGGGATTCATTTTCTTCTCTCAGCTCTGGCCAGTGGAAATGCAGAGCCAATTTCACTTGCCTCTCATATGTTTCTGTATTCCATCTGTCTCCTTCCCTGGTTTCATTCTATTATTTAGTGTATTTCTTGTTAATGTTCAAGCTCATTACTCTTAAAATATTGTATATTTTAAAATTTATATATGTGTTTTGTTGTTTCATCTGCAGTATCTGTGGGCCTGGGATCAAGTATACCTGGATAGGGATCCAGGCTTTCCTACTCAAAAGCTTTGCAAATTTGGACAGACTCACTCCTAATTCATTCCTTCTTTTACCTATTCATTAATTTATTTTGCCAGTATTTATTGAGTGATAGCTAAGTCCTACATAGTATATAAACAGTGGGGTTTCAGCAGTGAACAAAATTAACTAAGGTCTCTCTTCTTGGAGATTATAGTCCATTGGGGAGGCAAGCATAAATTAATCATACAAAGGGGCATAAGTATAAAACAAGACAAAATCTCTCAGTTCAGTTCAGTGCAGTCGCTCAGTCATGTCCAACTCTTGGCGACCCCATGAATCGCAGCACGCCAGACCTCCCTGTCCATCACCATCTCCTGGAGTTCACTCAGACTCACGTCCATCAAGTCAGCGATGCCATCCAGCCATCTCATCCTCGATTGTCCCCTTCTCCTCCTGCCCCCAATCCCTCCCAGCATCAGAGTCTTTTCTAATGAGTCAACTCTTCACACGAGGTGGCCAAAGTACTGGAGTTTCAGCTTTAGCATCATTCCTTCCAAAGAAATCCCAGAGTTGATCTCCTTCAGAATGGACTGGTTGGATCTCCTTGCAGTCCAAGGGACTCTCAAGAGTCTTCTCCAACACCACAGTTCAAAAGCATCAATTCTATGAGGCAAAAATTTTCATCTGTCTTGTTCCCTAATGTTTGAGTTCAGTGTGAATAATAACTGTCACATAGAAGACACTCAAAAATTTCTTGAATAAAAATGGAGAACCAAAAGCAAGAGCAGAATAGCAAAGAATAAGTTGGTCTAAGAATGGATATTTGTCCATATTTCTTTAGTTCTTTAGTTTTGTTGTTGTTGTGTTAGTGCTCAGTCGTGTCCGACTCTTTGCGACCCCATGAACCGCAGCCCACCAGGCTCCTCTGTCCATGGGATTATCCAGGCAAAAGTACTGGAGTGGGTTGCCATTCCCTTTTCCAGGAGATCTTCCCCACCCAGGGGTTGGAACTTGGGTCTCCTGCATTGCAGGCACATGCTTCACCATCTGAGCCACTACGGCTTCTTTAGTTTAGAAGTGGGCAGTTTAAAGTAATATTAGATGAAGGTTGGGAAGACTTCCCTCTCAGTTATGTGAAGGAATCAGACTTTGAAGATGGTAAAGAATCTGCCTGCAATGCAGGAGACACGAGTTTGATCCCTGAGTTGGGAAGATCCCCTGGAGAAGGTAATAGCTACCTACTCCATTAGTCTTGCCTAGAGAATTCCATGGACAGAAGAACATGGCAGGCTACAGAACATGGAGTCACAAAGAGTCAGACACAACTGAGCAACTAGCATTTTCACTTTTTCACTTTCAGGATTCTTTAAGTCTAAGTAACCAAACTATAAGACATACTCTAAGACTTTGGAGAGCTCACTTACTATTCATTTCACACACTGAAGCCCTGCCCTTACGACACACAGACCATATCTATGGAAAGGAACTTAACTGGGATTTTTATCCCTGCTGAGTCAGTGATATGTTTGCACAAATGATTTCTGTTCTGCTCTTCTCTGTTTTGTTCTGATCTTGAATATCAGAACAACCCAAACACAATGTCAAGGACTATCGTGCCCCAAATTTCAGCATGAAGCTATTGGTTGTCAGGCATCAATCCTAAAACAGATATCGTATCCCCTTTTTCTTTGTGATTTTCCATGAAAAATAATTTAAGGTAATTCATTTAGATATATATGAAAAGCTAGATGCCTGCAACTTGGGGCACAGTTCTGGACACCTAAGAGTTGCTCAGACTGATGAATAGGCGGCTGTTTCTTTCTCCATCTACTTCTTTGGTTGGTTTGCAGAGCTGTGATAGTGAAGAGGACATAGTAAAAATAGGAATGGACAGGATGATGGTGTGGGGAGGAGTCGAAACTATAAACTTTATGATCCAAATAGGGAAAAGTGAAAAATGAGCTGTTAAGCCACTTCCATGCTATTAAAAAGTAACACCTTGTGTACATAACCATACAAAAAAATGATATAAATTCACTCACTGCTTATACACTTTCTTTCCTACTGAATTATTGTAGAGTAGTATTTACCTGTGAAATAAAATGTTTTGAAATCCAACAAAGTTTGCTCTTTAGTACACAGATTTGAGATAAACCATCAAGAAGCAGTTCAGTGTGAAATGTCATAGATTTCCTCAGAGACTATTTAATGAATCTTTTGGCTTTCTTCACTACACTGGAAGGCAAAGATATTCAAACAGAAACAGATCTGCATTTAAGTCATCCAAAATTAGCCCAATAAAAGAGACATAAGTAGACCCACACCACAGTGGGAATAGAGAAGTCTACCTCAAGATTTATTTTAATTAACCCTAATGTTTACCTTTTTAAGTGGAACTATAATTTCCCTAGCCTCTCTTTAGCTTTGTGGAGTTTCTTTATTACACCTAGACATATAAAGAATTTTTACTAGAAATAAGTTAACTACCTAGACCTTACTGTAAGTACAAAAATGAACTTCTATGACATTACAGACCAAAAAATAATAATACATTTATATTCATTTGAGGATATAATGAAATAAATATATGAATGGGAAAAGAACTATGAAGTTTTAGAATATTTTATTTTTTCTCTACCAGTGCTATCCAGTAAAAATATAATACAAGTATATATGTAATTTTATAGCATTCAGAAAAGTAAAAAAATAAATTATCTCTAATAATTCATTTTATTTAAACCATATATATCAAAATAGGATCAGCTTAACATATAATCAAACTAAGTCTTCAGAATCTTGAATGTATTTTCTATTTACAGTGCACCTAAGCTTCTCTAGCCATATTATTATTGCTTAACCAACAATAGACACAGTTGTTGGGTGGCTACCTAGATGGATGGTGCAGGTGTTTGCAAAGCCATCAAGCAGCTAAACTCTCATTGCCTTTTGAAATATAAGGAATCATTTAAGGGGGTATCACCTTTGCTTGATCAAAGCTTTTGATTGCCCTTCCCTTTTTTTTCCAGTAAGCATCAGAAAGGAATTTACTGTAGAAATCAAATATCTTACAAATATATTTTATTTATTTTAATTTTTTTAATTTTATTTTTACTTTATTTTACTTTACAATACCATATTGGTTTTGCCATACATCAACATGAATCCACCACGGGTGTATATGAGCTCCCAATCCTGAACCCCCCTCCCACCTTCCACCCCATATCATCTCTCTGGATCATCCCCATGCACCAGCCCCAAGCATCCTGTATCCTGTATCAAAAATAGACTGGCACTTCGTTTCTTACATGATAGTATACATGTTTCAGTGCCATTCTCCCAAATCATCGCACCTTCTCCCTCTCCCTCAGAGTCCAAAACTCTGTTCTATACATCTGTGTCTCTTTTGCTGTCTTGCATACAGGGTCATCATTACCATCTTTCTAAATTCCATGTGAAAGAGACACATGTACTCCAATGTTCATTGCAGCACCGTTTATAATAGCCAGGACATGGAAATGAGCTAGATGTCCATCAGCAGATGAATGGATAAGAAAGCTGTGGTACATATACACAATGGAGTATTACTCAGCCATTAAAAAGAATACATTTGAATCAGTTCTAATGAGATGGATGAAATTGGAGCTGATTATACAGAGTGAAGTAAGCCAGAAAGAAAAACACCAAGACAGTATACTGACACAAATATATTTTAATAATGCATTCAACTAATAATTACTTTAAAAGACAATGTTTAACCTTCCTTTATAAACTTCCTTTAAATAGAAACTGTTTCATCTGTAAAACCTCAAACTAATATTCAGTGCTTACATTTCCCATCAGGAGTAAAGAAGGAAATTAAAGACACCTTTTAAAAATGCAAACCATACCCTAAAAATCCTTTATAAAAGTAAGGAAAAATATATTTCTGAGAAATTAAACTGAGTTCCATTTGATCATATAGAATGTGACTTTATTTAAATATAATTTATGTTTTTTTGAAAGGAATGTATTAGATAAAAGAACTTATTCGTGGTCAAGATATATTGGTAAACCTGAGTTCATATAAAATATGTTCAGCTGTTATCATTAAATTTTTTGAATCATTTTTCTATGTATCTCTTTATATACAGAGGTGTCAAAAGGATAGGTTTAACTTGCATCATTTAGGTTGTATGTCTTGGCAATGGAAAATAGAAAATAATTTAAATAACAAGTGTAATATATTTTTATGATTATTGTTCCATACGTACACAAATATAGTGTAAGACCTGAACAAAAATATCCATAGCATTGTTATCACCAAAAGACAAAGATTGGAAGCAACTTAAATCATCTACCACAGACAGAACGGATAAAAACACTGTGATACATGCTTATCCTGGAAACTATATAATAAAAATAAATGAGCCATAATGGAATGCATCTATAGGAATGACTTCATATTGTAACAAAACATTGATCAAAAGATGCAAAATACTAAGTGCATTTATATCAAAATATTATACTGCATTTCTACATTATACCTGGTGTGTACTGTAGGCTAAAATGA
>SJYC01151286.1:0-23323 GCA_006408675.1 Madoqua kirkii | reverse complement strand
TTTTTGAAAGGAATGTATTAGATAAAAGAACTTATTCGTGGTCAAGATATATTGGTAAACCTGAGTTCATATAAAATATGTTCAGCTGTTATCATTAAATTTTTTGAATCATTTTTCTATGTATCTCTTTATATACAGAGGTGTCAAAAGGATAGGTTTAACTTGCATCATTTAGGTTGTATGTCTTGGCAATGGAAAATAGAAAATAATTTAAATAACAAGTGTAATATATTTTTATGATTATTGTTCCATACGTACACAAATATAGTGTAAGACCTGAACAAAAATATCCATAGCATTGTTATCACCAAAAGACAAAGATTGGAAGCAACTTAAATCATCTACCACAGACAGAACGGATAAAAACACTGTGATACATGCTTATCCTGGAAACTATATAATAAAAATAAATGAGCCATAATGGAATGCATCTATAGGAATGACTTCATATTGTAACAAAACATTGATCAAAAGATGCAAAATACTAAGTGCATTTATATCAAAATATTATACTGCATTTCTACATTATACCTGGTGTGTACTGTAGGCTAAAATGATAAAGAAAAACATGGAATGCAATGGTAAAGGGACAGCTCCTGGGGGCGAGCAGAGTTACCCTCCTTGATCTGCTTGTTGGTTGCACAGATGTTTGGTTTATAAGTATTCATTCTACCATGCAATTCAGTTTTATGCAGTTTTCTTCATGTGCTTTATACAATTAAAATGGCTTTTTGAGTATGCATATTTGTTCCACTGAATTTCATCTCATTCATTTCTGACTCTGTGTGTCTCCTAGCACACACTTAACTTTCTTCATTTCCAACTGCAGAAGAATACATTCAGTGTATGAACTAAGTCTTAATTCAGTCAGCTGTTGATGAGAACCATGAAAAAGTCAAGACCAGGGAGAGGCTGCAGTAACATACTGTTTAGTTACCTCTCCTCAGATGTAGTGGTGGTGGTAATACTCAGTATCGGTAATGCTAATTATAACAATAATCAAATGGTAACTCTTCCTCAGCTTCAACACTACATATTTTACCATTTTATATAATGTTGGAAAGTGTTGTTGTTTTAAATTCCAAGTCATTATTGCTATCCTTACCTTAGAGCTAAACCCAGGCTTAGAAAAATTTAAACAACATTCCCAAGGTCACAGGGCTCTGAGAGAACAGAGCCTGAATGTGAACCCAGATTTGCCTGATTCCAAAAGCTGTGTCCTTTCCACCGCTTTGCCTTAGTGCTCTGTTTGGAATCATTATTCAACCATAGTATTTAGTTCAGTCACCTGTAAATCAGCCTACTCACATCTCTCCACATGGTAGATTTACACAGCATTTTTTAACATTTTTTTAAAATTTCAGTATAGTTGAATTACACTGTTGTGTTAGCAAAGCAAATCAGTTACACACACACATGTATGCACACACATTGTTTTTCATATTCTTCTCCCTTCTGGTTTAACACAGAGTATTGAATATGGTTCCCTGAACTATATAGTAGAATGTTGTCGTTTATCCGTCTTATGTAACAGTTTGCATCTGCACAGCATTCTTTTGTGTGTTTGTGGGATCTGTAAAAGATGGTAATGAAATGAACATGCCTGATGAGGACACATAAAATGTTCTACATGTTTTTTGTATATCTTGCCTGGTCACTGAAAGAGTAGCTCCGTGCACCTTGTTTTTGTCAAGACATATTAAATTATTTTATTATGTTTACCTATCACTTGTTATTTAAGGGTAGACATTTTCGAAGTATGTCAGCATTTTTTTCTACAATTCATTTTTCTTTATCCTGTCCTTTTTAAGACAGGGGAAATATTTTCTTTTTTTTCTGAGATGGCAACTCTCGAATTCTTAGAGTTATCATCAATTTCTGGAAGTCTTCCTTCAATCCTACCAGCATATTCATAGTATAATTGATCTAGACCTAAATTTGAACTCTTTAAAAGTGACAGGACACCCTCTTAGTCTGTCCTCAGCTGGTTGGAGATTTAGTTCCCATTATATATATATATATATATTTTTTCTACTCTAAGTATAATTTTCTTTGAATGAAAAAACAAAGTCAAAATAGACTTTGAACAGCCTCATTTACTTTTCTGTTATTCATTTGAATTACATCATATTCACTAAATAGGGTCCATGTTTGTTCTTAAAATATATTTTAAATAACTTGCCTTGCTTGTTTTTTTTTTCTCTTCCAAGTCAAGTACACAGTTTAATTCAGCATCTCTTCTTCTCCTCATTTTCTCACCTAGTTAAAAAAAAAAATTAAACCCGAAACATCATGTGTCCTCTTTATCTGTGGTTTCATAGACCCTCTCCTATAAACTATAGGATATGAGTCCTTTGTAAACAAAGGGGAAACACAGAGTCACACAGGAATCTGTCTTGTTAATCTTCCTTGAATGTGTCAGGCTTTATCCCCTTCCTATCCACATGTTCATTTTGTTATTTCAAAATTTAAACACTTTTTTTCTCTGATTATAAAACTTTTCTCTTATTAACAACTTAGCATGGAAAATGTGAATAAGGAATAACTCCTCCCACCCCTAAAAAAAAGTATAAAGAGGAAACTGAAGCTCACCCTATTCAGGGAGGTTTACCATACTGAAATCTTAATTACCATCCTTCCATGCATCATAAAATTCACATGTAACTTGAGAAACATGATGTCACACACTAGACACATTTTTTTACATTCATTTTTAAGATGATTTAAAGAAACATGTAATTCAGTGAAGCAAATACTGTACATCTATTAAAGACATTGTGTAGAGTTGTTTTGTTTTAATCAGTGGTTCTCATCCAACAGTGATTCTGCTCCCAGGAAACATCTGACAATGTCTGGAGACATCTGTTTGTCACTTTGTGGTGGAGGAGATGCTGCTGGTATTTAGTGGATAGAAAACCTGGGATAGTGCTCACCATCCAGCGATGCACAGGACAGCCCCACTACTTAGATGGGACCTCAAATATGTGGCACATACCCAAGTTACAACTGACTTGAGTGATGGAAAAACTCCCTGCCTTATCATTTTAGAGAAAGTTGAAGAAAATGAGAAGATTTTGTGTAAAAATGACCCTTGCCATTCTAATAACATTTGGGGTTGTCATGTGGAGATTGATTTCAATTTAAAATGATGCATATTCAGAAACGTTAAGTTGGATGGCATGACCCATAAATATTAATACGTTGAGAAACCGTGTAGGAAAAGTGGTTCAGAACCACTTCCATTCATTAGTATTTACAGAGTGCCTTCTGCTGCTGCTGCTAAGTTGCTTCAGTCGAGTCCGACTCTGTGCAACCCCATAGACGGCAGCCCACCAGGCTCCCCCATCCCTGGGATTCTCCAGGCAAGAACACTGGAGTGGGTTGCCATTTCCTTCTCCAATGCATGAAAGTGAAAACTGAAAAGTGAAAGTTAAGTCGCTCAGTCAGTCATGTCTGACTCTCTGTGACCCCATGGACTGCAGCCAACCAGCCTCCTCCATCCATGGGATTTTCCAGGCAAGAGTACTGAGGTGGGATGCCATCCGCTTTCTCCAAAAGAGTGCCTACTATGTGCTAACTGCATTCTTGGCAGTTGGCAGGAAAGATTATAGACTGTTTATGATGCAAAATGTTTGAAATCAGGTAAATCATGAAAGAAATGACACAGCAACACAATTAAAAGCTATATTTTGTTTCTTCCAGTGTAGGACTAAGACAACTGTAGACACATTATAGAGAAACAAATATTAGATTACCAAAATAAACATATAGGAATACAGAAAAAGATTCCTATAAGCCCAAGAGTCCACTCAGCAAGGAGATAACCCCAAGATATAACAAGTTCCTTGTGAATGGATATATTAATAGAGAAATTTAATAGCCCATAGATGGGAAAATTTTAAAGAAAAATTTATTGACTGAGAATTGGAAAAGATAAGACCTGAGATCTTCCTAGGATTGGCTACATATTTTTGTGGGCTCCAGTGTAAAGTAAGAACAGGACCCTTGTTCAAAAATTATTAAGAATTTCAAGATGGTGACATGTGAGAAAGAAAGCTGAGTGCCGAAGAATTGATGCTTTTGAACTCTGGTGTTGTAGAAGATTCTTGAGAGTCCCTTGGACTGCAAAGAGATGCAGCCAGTCCATCCTAAGAGAGATCAGTCCTGAATATTCATTGGAAGGACTGATGCTGAAGCTGAAACTCCAATATTTTGGCCACCTAATGCAAAGAACCAACTCATTGGAAAAGACCCTGATGCTGGGAAAGATTGAAGGCAGAGTAGAAGGGGACGACAGAAGCTGAGATGGTTGGATGGCTTCACCAACGTGATGGACATGACGTCGAGTAGGCTCCGGGAGCTGGTGATGGACAGGGAAGTCTGGCGTGGTGCAGTCCGTGGGGTCAGAAAGAGTCAGACATGACTGAACTGACTGATCTGACAGATGCATTAAACTGAAGCACTCACTGAGGCTTTCTAAACCTGAAGCCCTCTGTGAGTGGTAGATCACACGCTCATGACAATGACCCCAGATTTTACTCAGCTCTGAGACCCTACAAGCATTGCATGGCCTCGGCTTGTTTCTGACAGTTTCCTTTGATCTCCATTGATGATTCCTGTGTTTCCCTTTGGTGTTCTTAAGCGCAGGACTTTCTCATGGCTCCTTTTCTTCATGTGTCATTCTCCTTTCTTTATACATTTTTTTCCTTTTTTTAAAAAAAAATTCTTAAACATATTCTTTCTCTAGGTTCCAAGCATCATGTGCATTTGTTTGACTTCTGAATCTATAGCTTTAAGCTCCAGTGCATTTCCCTTCATGGTTCAACCATCACCTAAAGCACAGTGATTTGGAAATCACATCATCTTTGTAAAAAAAAAAATCCTCAAATAATCAACCAATTATTATCTCAAGTCATTCTTGAACCTACGCTCAACTTCAACCATTTTTTTTTCCAAACTCTAGATTGAATTGCCAAGCGTCTGTTTTTCCTTCCCTGCAGGTCCTTGTTTTCCATCTATACCCATCAGATTTTCTACTCTAGTTGACACGCTCATTAGTTGGTCAATTGCCTCTGTAATTGAAAGGCTCATAGGAGAACAATGAGCACAAACTCTAGAACCAGAGAATCTAAATGAAACCCCATTTCCTCCAGAAATGATAGAATGTTTTGCCCACCTCTGTGGGCAAATGACCCAACTATCTCTGCTTCACTTTTCTCATCTTAAAAACGTGGTTAATTCAGCTCATATGCCAGGTCTTTATGAAGATTTAAATACATCATTTCATGTATGTCACACGGAACCTAGATATACTAAATGCTCATCAGTGTTAATTTTTATTGTAGATTTCCAATGTCTCTTTGCTTAGTATTTTCACATTGAATACTTAATTAAGAGTCTAAGTTTTCAAGTAAACAAGCTAGGACTAAAATATTGTATCTACCTTTGCCATTTGATGACCTCAAAAGAGGCATCTTTCCTGACATCCAAGTACAGACATGAAAGTTTCTACATTCCAGGGTATGACAAGAGTTACAGTAGATCTCTCATATGAATGCTTCAGTCACACTGTCACTCAACAAATGAGAACCCTTCTCCTTCTCTTGCCAGTGCAGTCCTCCTCAAGTCCTTCTGTTATCATGGTATCCACTTGTTATCCCAGTGTTCATTGCAGCATTGTTTATAATTGCCAGGACATAGAAACAACCTAGATGTCCATCAGCAGATGAATGGATAAGAAAGCTATGGTACATATACACAATGGAGTATTACTCAGCCCTTAAAAAGAATAAATTTGACTCAGTTCTAATGAGATGGATGAAACTGGAACCGATTATACAGAGTGAGGTAAGCCAGAAAGAAAAACAGCAATACAGTATACTGACGCATATATATGGAATTTAGAAAGATGGTAATGATGACCCTGTAAGTGAGACAACATGAGAGACACAGAGGTATAGAATGGACTTTTGGACTCTGAGGGAGAGGGAGAGGGTGGGATGATTTGGGAGAATGGCACCGAAACATGTATACTATCATATAAGAAATGAAGCGGCAGTCTATGTTCAATACAGGATACAGGATGCTTGAGGCTGGTGTACGGGATGATCCAGGGAGATGGTGTGAGGTGGGAGGTGGGAGGGGGCTTCGGCATTGGGAGATTGTGTACATCTATGGCTGATTCGTGTCAATGTATGGCAAAACCAATACAGTATTGTAAAATAGAATGAAGCATTAAATTAAATAAATAAATAAATAAATAAAAAGAACCAACCCTCAATGACTTCACAATGCTTGTGAGATAATGTCTAATCTCCTTGGCTTTATGACCCTCCAGCATCTGATTCCATAGCATCTTTATGTAAGATTCTTTGCATAAAGCCATCATTGTCAGATTGATCTATTCCTCACCCAGAAGCACATACAGTACAACCATCTCACCCCTTTATTACTGTTTTTATCCTCTGCCATCTGTAGTCCTTCCCTTGTATATGAGTCTGCCTCTTCAAGGTGGGATTTAGATCACAGTTCCTCCATGGTATAAATACAGATAACTCTAGTCTGGCATTCCTCTTCTGTCCCTGAATTCCTGTAACATTAATAGAGCACTTTTAAAATTTTTATATGGATTTCTTTTCTCATTTCTTCTTACATCATGGCGGGAGTTTACCCTTTGGAATGAGGCAGATTGTGTTCAGGTTCTGCTCATTAGATATGAGCCTTTGGGCAACTTATTTACACTATGTAAGTTTCAGTGTATTCATTCACAAAATGGGTATAACAATGGTGGCTAACTGATACAGAGGAGAGTGAAAAAGTTGGCTTAAAGCTCAACATTCAGAAAACGAAGATCATGGCATCTGGTCCCATTACTTCAAGGGAAATAGATGGGGAAACAGTGGAAACAGTGTTAGATTTTATTTCTTTGGGCTCCAAAATCACTGCAGATGGTGATTGCAGCCATGAAATTAAAAGACGCTTAATCCTTGGAAGAAAGTTATGACCAACCTAGATAATATATTCAAAAGCAGAGACGTTACTTTGCTAACAAAGATCCATCTAGTCAAGGCTATGGTTTTTCCTGTGGTCATGTATGGATGTGAGAGTTGGACTGTGAAGAAAGCTGAGCACTGAAGAATCGATGCTTTTGAACTGTGGTGTTGGAGAAAACTCTTGAGAGTCCCTTGGACTGCAACGAGATCCAACCAGTCCATTCTAAAGGAGATCAGTCCTGCATGTTCTTTGTAAGGAATGATGCTAAAGGTGAAACTCCAGTACTTTGGCCAACTCGTATGAAGAGTTGAGTCATTGGAAAAGACTCTGAGGCTGGGAGGGATTAGGAACAGGAGGAGAAGGGAGAAAGACAGAGGATGAGATGGCTGGATGGCATCACTGACTCAATGGACATGAGTTTGAGTGAACTCGGGGAGTTGGTGATAGACAGGGAGGCCTGGCATGTTGCAATTCATAGGGTCACAGAGTCGAACACAACTGAGCGACTGAACTGAACTGAACTCATACAGTGTTTGTGAAGACTGAAATAACACATTTAACACTAAGCCCAGGATAATGGTTTGTATTTTTTCAGTAAACATTACTCAGTATTACTGGTATTGTTGTTTTTATTTTCTTATCTACTTTCAAAGACTGAAAGTGACTTAGGGGTGAAGACTGTGTATTGTATGTTTCAATAATTTCTCTGCTGTGGGGCCTTTTGCTTTAATTACTGTCTGCTGTGATTAATTGCTCTATTATGCTATTTTTGGATTTCACCCAAGACACATTTGAAGTTCAGATAACAAAAGATCAATCCCTGGTGACTAAAGTGGGGAAGTATTCCTTTGGATAATGCCACAGACCTGGGTTAGCAAGCCCAGGCTTTGCCTGTGATGGTCACAAGACTCTCCCACAATACTCAGCGCGCTGCCTGCACCTTCGAGGAGGGGAAGCAGTAGGGCTCCGGTACAAACAGTGCTGACCATAGTTAGCTGTGGGAAGCATCGTGTTCAAGGTGACACCATGTTTATTATATTGCCATATGGTTTGAGTACCAAGTCCATCCCATTGCAATGCTAAACTACAGAGAGATGCTATGGGGAGGGAGGTGGGAGAGGAGTTCAGGATTGGGAACACGTGTACCCCCGTGGTGGATTCACGTTGATGTATGGCAGAATCAATACAGTATTGTAAAGTAAAATAAAGTTTAAAAAAAAAGATGAACAAAAACATGAAAATTCGTTAAATATAAATAAACTACAGAGCATGAAGCCCTCCCTCCAGCAGTGTTCCACAGTGGGAGGAAAAGCAAGGATTTCTGTGCTTGAACCAAAAAGTAGAAAACTGAACTTGTACTCCTGTAACACCAACTACCTAGGAAAAAAACTGGAAGAACAAAGTGTTGGTTATCATTCTAGACATGTTCCAGACATTGATTAGATATCAACTGTGCTAAAAACTTTCCTGATCTACCTTTACCAGAGTCAAAATGTTTGCTTGTTCTTGTGAAATTATCTATCATCTCATCTCTATGACTTCTGAAACTTTCTCCCTTTGGTTAAAATTATCTGCTGTATCCTCCTGCTTGGCAATCTCCTTGAGAACAAGATCCATATCTGACTTATCCCTACATCAATATTAGTTACAACCCTGGTATTTGGCAGTCGATGGAAGATACCCATTGGGATTTGTCCAAGCACAAAGGAAATGGGATGATTTATCGTAAAGAGATGTCTTATAGAACCCAAGGGAAAAGAATATATCCAGGTATTAGAAACAGATTAGAACCAGAACATATTTGAGACCTATAGAAAATGCAAGACACTCCTCTTTTTAAAAATATTTATTTTCCGTGGCAGTGCTGGGTCGTGGTTATGGCTCCTGGGATCTTCCATCTCCCTGTGGTATGCAGTTCTTTAGCTGTGGAGTATGAACTCTTGGTTGCAGCATGTGGGATCTAGTTCCCCAACCAGGCTTCGAACCGTGGCATCCTCTGTTCGAAGTGTGGAGTCTTATCCACTGGACCACCAAGGAAGTCTTGACATTCTTCTTTTTTTTAATCTCCATGTCTCTTCTCTCTTGGCCTCTGATGGACTCATTTTGCTCTCGCAAAGCAAACCAACCGTTTCTACCATCCAGTCTATTTGGTTGCTGTCAGGGATGTATCTGAGTTTACCTCCTACTATTAAAGGAGTCTGGGTTGAAACTGAAATTTTATCTTTTCCAATTTTGAGTTCCTAAGAAAGGGAAGTTGACTGATCCTGAATGAGTTAGACACTCAACCATAATTCAATTAGTGGACATGTAGTATAACCATATGAGTGTGTAAGTAGATTCCTAGAAATAGGATATAACCCAAAAGCAGAGGAGAACAGAGTTCAGAACAAATAACCATTCTTATTGTAATAACTCATGCCATGTCTCCATCTCAGAAATACCTTGGTAATGGGTGGTCAAAGGACAAAATGACCTGAATCTGCTTCTGAACTCGATCTCTGCATGAAGACGTTTATTCACATGGGACAGCTATTCTCAGGTTGTTTTTACATTTCTGAAAGTATGATGTATTTATTAGTATGGTAAATAACACACAGAAAATATACATCAAAATAGCAGGCATTAAGAGCTGCTAAGGTAGAAATCAAAAAATGAAGATATTGAACAGTTTTACTAAAAGCTGAAAAGTACCCCCAAATAAAAGTCACCTGTGTAATGAATTATTAGGTAATACTTTAAGTAGTAAGCTTTTCTTGGTCTACATGTTTTCTTCTCCTTTTGATTTATACAAATAATTCAACTAGTAACAGTCACATATTTGGGACATTAGAATGACTATTCTGCCAGGTTTTCTCTTCCTTACTTTTATCTTGTCTTTTTTTTTTCCCCCTGTCTTTCCAATCAGCATAACTAAAGCCCTTCGTTCAAAATGTTTTTTTTTCTTTTTCTTTCATTTATTCTTTAGTCAGTGGCTAAATCTATGACTAGGAAGAAAATGGAATAATATTTTGAATAAAATTCCTTCTGGATTGTTATAGATGTTATAAGTTTAGGTGTGGAGCAGTTTCTGGCTGCTGAGACATTTTTAGATCATAGTACAAAATGAAGATGGTAACCAGGCAACGTGGTTCTTGTACAGTTATTAAAAATAAAATGTGAAGCTTCCACGATGCAGGATAATTTTCTGACAACTTTGCCTGGTTTTTGCTTTGTCATTGGCTGCAAAAATAGGTGGAAATTCCATTTGTTGAATGCTGCATTGCTTTCTCTGGGTTACATCTATTATTTAGGGTCATCAATGTTGGAAAATCAGATATATGTACATGAATGTAAACATGGTAATTTAGTATGACTCAGAAAATTCTTAAATATTTCTGTACTATATATGTAGTGCAAAAATGTTTAACAATTTAAATTTCATGTAAAATTATGTATACATATATGCTAGACAAATGTTCACAAAATTTACTATGGAAACACACATGATCATGCATTCATTAGAATGTTTGAATCTTGATTAAACATATGTATATTCCTTATATATTAAGGTATTATTGATTAAAATCGTGGAAATCTTTCATATAATGGATACTTTTCCAAGACTGGCACTGAGATGCAGTCAGTTATGGCAACATGCTTCCATACTTATTTGATGTTTCTGAAGACATTTGAGCGTGTAATCTTGATACATATAGCAGAAATGGATACACTCAAAGTACCTTGTCTTGTGTTTCTGGTATCCCTTGGACCAGTCTTCTGAGGCTGTGTATGAAAGTGGACATTGGGGTGATCCAATCAGATAATATTCTAGAGCAGGTTTTGTCAACCCAGAATGCACATAAGAGTTACCTGGGGAGTTAGAAAGTCAGTGCCTGAGCCCACTAGCAGATACTCTGAGATTTAGTTGGTCTGACTTGGAGTCCAAGTAGAGTTCCACTGAACAGCCAGGTCTGTGGATTCTGTTCTAGACATAAAACACTCTGCAAGCACTCATTTAGAACAGAGGTCAGATCCTGGAAAGAGGAGCTCTGCACCCATGAGGATCTGTGCGTTGTCAGTCCAAGGTGGATGCGCCTGCAGCCTCAGGTCCTGGCAGATACTGCTCTTCCATTTTAAAGGCTGTCCTCTATGAAAGATGGATCTAATTCAGGAACTTTCCTATCAGATCCTTGGTGATTGACTTTGATTTCATATGATCCTCTCTAGCTAGGTAATAGGGCCAACTGCCTCTGTGAGAACTTACTTTCTAGTTTCTTCCTGGATATTGAGAAAGTATAGAAATTAAGACAGTCTTAGAGTTTAGGAGACAGAAAAGGAACTCCGGTAGATTCTTGAAGATTTGCTTTTTGAAAAAATGATAAGGAACTGCCTGAGATCTAATAATCATAAGGCAGGTCAATATTGATGGCAACAGAGATAGAATATCTAGTTGTGTGTTCTTTGAAATTTAGAAACATTCAACCTAATTCTTCTCTCCTACCAGAAAGCCTCTTGGGACCTACTAGAAACTCATAGGAAATCTAAACTCTTGAAGAGCTACAAGGAAAAAAAAAAAGGCACTTTCATAATGCAAACAATAAAATCAAGTCAAAGATACTGACTAATCAATAAACAATGTTTGCAACACAGCCTACCATTCTTGTTTTTCCATAAAGATAATCTCTACAATCTGCCACATCGATATTGTGAATGTACGTAGCAGATTATATTTGGCAAAAGCACCATATGGTTTTCCTTAGTAGTTTCCAAGATATATTATTGGACTGAGAGCTCTTTGAGAGCAGAGAATGAAGTTTTTTATGTGATGTCCATTATGTGAAATCCATGCGAGGTATTCAGGCCAAAACTTGAAGAATTGTAGTCAACTATTAAGTATTAGATTGTATTATCATTTATTTATTTAAATATCCATATATAAGAAAAATATTTAGACTGATATACAGTAAATTTCCAGGAACAATTGCTTGAAAATATACAATCATATAAAGGATGGCAGGCTTCCCTGAAAGTTCAGTTGGTAAAGAATCCATCTGCAATGCAGCAGACCCTGGTTCATTTCCTGGGTTGGGAAGATATATTGGAGAAGAGATAGGCTACCCACTCCAGTATTCTTGGGCTTCCCTTGTGGCTCAGCTGGTAAAGAATTTGCTTGCAATGTGGGAGACCTGGCTTTGATCCCTGGGTCAGGAAGATCCCCTGGAGAAGGGAAAGGCTACCCACTCCAGTATTCTGGCCTGGAGAATTCCATGGACCGAAGAGTCCATGGGGTCACGAAGAGTCGGACATGACTGAGCGACTTTCACTTCATTTCACTTCACTTCATCAAGGATGGCACATAAATTTCTCTTATAAAAAGCCTGGTAAACATTAGCTTTCTGAAGCACTGACTGTAGAAGTTGGAGACCAGGCTCCTTATGACTGATTATCATGATTGATTGGTAATGTCTGCTCTGGTTATAGATGCAGGAGATGATGACATGAGTATATTTACTATGCATGCTTCACATAAAGTCATAAATAGCGGATTCATAAATGGTGCTTGTGAAAATCTGACATATATGGAAGCAGAAATTAACTTACCTTGGAGGAAAGCTGTCCTTCTGCAAAGTATTATTTCTTGCAGGAAACTGAATAGTATGGGGAATGGGTATATATTAATATTTTGGTAATATATATTTATAAAGCATATGTATAATACACATATACATGTTTTTATATGTGTATGTGTTTATATATATATATATATATATAAAATGTATCATAATATATAAAGAAATGGAAAACATTATTTGAGCTAAAGTAAAATAAAAGTGAAGTTGCTCAGTCGTGTCTGGCCTTTTGCTACCCCATGGACTGGAGCCTGCCAGGCTCCTCTATCCATGGGATTTTCCAGGCAATAGTACTGGAGTGGATTGCCCTTTCCTTCCCCAGGGGATCTTCCCGACCCAGGGATGGAAGCCAGGTCTCCCGCATTGTAGACAGACGTTTTACCACCTGAGCCACTAATATATAAAGAAATGGAAAACATGGTTGAGCTAAAGTAAAATAAACATCATCTACTCTCCAGAAATAACCAACTATTGATATCTGATGGGTATTACATATAAAAAATAGCCATACTATCAAATTATTTTTAAAATTTTAATATAGTACACTAAATTGAATTTTTGGTTCCTAGGTAAGCTCTTAAAATTATATTAGGTTGATGAAAAAGTAATTGTGGTTTCAGGCTGTGAATTCTAAATCATTATAACTAGGCTCAAACACATCTTTATTAATCAAAATAGGAACCATTACAATCAATGCATTTTCCTAGCAAGAAATGTTTGTTTATTCCTGTAGATTAAAAATCCATGTTTCAGGATTCAGTGAACTTTTGGAAAGCATTATTTGCCTTCTGCTGGTTATGGAAGTGTTTTCTCTACCAAAAAAAAGTGTTGTTAAGATGCTTGAAGAAGTGCTAGCTGGTTGGCAAGAGGCCAGGTGAATATGGTATGAGGCAAAACTTTGTAGCCCAGTTTGTTCAACTTTTGTAGCATTGGTGTGTGAAGTGCAGTCAGGCATTGTCATGGAGAAGAATCAGGCCCTTCTGTTGGCCAGTGCCGGCTGCAGACTTGGCCATTTTCTCACTGATTTGCTGAGCATACTTCTCAGATATAATGGCCTCACTGGGATTCAGAAAGCTGTATTGGATCAGCCAGGCAGCAGACCACCAAACAGTGACTATGACCATTTTTTGGTGCATGTTTGGCTTTCAGAAGTGCTTTGGAGCTTCCTTTTGGTCCAGCCACTGAGCTGGGCATCACTAGTTGTTATATAAAATCCACTTTTTGTCACATGTCACAATCCAATCAAAAATGACTTTAAAAAAAATTTTGCAGTGAACTCATACTTATTGGGCTTTTTTCATTCTTCAAATTATCTTCAAATGTTGGATGACCATGGAATGCTTTACACTGAGTTCTTTGGCAACTTCTCATGTACTTGTGAGAGGATCAGCTTCGGTGATGGCTTTCAGTTGGTCACTGTCAACTTCTGATGGCTGGCTACTGCACTGCTCATCTTCAAGGTTCTCATCTGCTTTGCAGATCTTCTTGAACCAGCCATACACTCTGTGTTCATTAGTAGTTCCTCATCCAAATGTGTTGTTAATTTTGTGAATTATCTCCACTGCTTTATGACCCATTTTGAACTCAAATGTGAAAATCACTGAAATTTGCTTTTCATCTAACATCATTTCCCTAATCCAAAATAAATATAAAATAAAAGCAAATGGGCTTCCCTGGTGGCTCAGTCGGTAAAGAAACCATTTGCAATGCAGGAAACCCAGGTTTGATCCCTGGGGTGGGAAGATTCTCTGGAGAAGGGAATGGCAACCCACTCCAGTATTTCTGCCTGGAGAATTCCATGGACAGAGGAGCCTGGTGGACCACAGTAGCCAATGGGGTCACAGAGAGTCGGACATGACTGAGTGACTAACAGATAGCAAGTAATAAGTCATTAGCAAAATAAATACAAAGTGAGAAATAGGCATGGAAATGATGTATAACATAACCACATTTACTTAAGAATGTATTCCCATATAAAATGGCAAAGGTCAACAATACAAAACCACACTTACTTTTGCACTAATCTAATACTTTCCTGGCATCAACCTGGTGGACCACAGTAGCCAATGGGGTCACAGAGAGTCGGACATGACTGAGTGACTAACAGATAGCAAGTAATAAGTCATTAGCAAAATAAATACAAAGTGAGAAATAGGCATGGAAATGATGTATAACATAACCACATTTACTTAAGAATGTATTCCCATATAAAATGGCAAAGGTCAACAATACAAAACCACACTTACTTTTGCACTAATCTAATACTTTCCTGGCATCAAATTCTAATGACTGCACAATACTTGCATCATATAAATACTGTTTAGTCATATCTTCAGAGTATTTGTGATGGTTCTTTGTTTTCATTGTTATTCAGTTCAGTTCAGTCACTCAGTCGTGTCCAACTCTGTGACCCCATAAATCGCAGCATGCCAGGCCTCCCTGTCCATCACCAACTCCCAGAGTTCACTCAGACTCATGTCCATTGAGTCTGTGATGCCATCCAGCCATGTCATCCTCTGTTGACCCCTTCCCCTCCTGCCCCCAATCCCTCCCAGCATCAGAGTCTTTTCCAATGACTCAACTCTTCTCATGAGGTGGCCAAAGTACTGGAGTTTCAGCTTTAGCATCATCCCTTCCAAGGAAATCCCAGGGCTGATCTCCTTCAGAATGGTCTGGTTGGATCTCGTTGCAGTCCAAGGGACTCTCAAGAGTCTTCTCCAACATCACAGTTCAAAAGCATCAATTCTTCGGCACTCAGCCTTCTTCACAGTCCAACTCTCACATCCATACATGACCACAGGAAAAACCATAGCCTTGACTAGACGGACCTTAGTGGGCAAAATAATGTCTCTGCTTTTGAATATGTTATCTAGGTTGGTCATAACTTTTCTTCCAAGGATTAAGTGTCTTTTAATTTCATGGCTGCAGTCACCATCTGCAGTGATTTTGGAGCCCCAAAAAATAAACTCTGACACTGCTTCCACTGTTTCCCCATCTATTTCCCATGAAGTGATGGGACCAGATGCCATGATCTTCGTTTTCTGAGTGTTGAGCTTTAAGTCAACTTTTTCGCTCTCCACTTTCACTTTCATCCAGAGGCTTTTTAGGTCCTCTTCACTTTCTGCCGTAAGGGTGGTGTCATCTGCATATCTGAGGTTATTGATATTTCTCCCAGCAATCTTGATTCCAGCTTGTGTTTCTTCCAGTCTAGCATTTCTCATGATTTACTGTGCATATAAGTTAAATAAGCAGGGTGACAATATACAGCCTTGATGTACTCTTTTTCCTATTTGGAACCAGTCTGTTGTTCCATGTCCAGTTCTAACTGTTGCTTACTGGCTTGCATACAGACTTTTCAAGAGGCAGGTCAGGTGGTCTGGTATTCCCATCTCTTTCAGAATTTTCCACAGTTTATTGTGATCCGCACAGTCAAAGGCTTTGGCCTAGTCAGTAAAGCAGAAATAGATGTTTTTTTCTGGAACTCTCTTGCTTTTTTCATGATCCAGCAGATGTTGGCAATTTGATCTCTCATTTCTCTGCCTTTTCTAAAACCAGCTTGAATATCAGGAAGTTCACGGTTCACATATTGCTGAAACCTGGTTTGGAGGATTTTGAGCATTATTTTACTAGCATGTGAGATGAGTGCAATTATACGGTAATTTGAGCGTTCATTGTTATTAACAGTGCTCAAATCTTCATTTTCATAGCAATTTTAAAATATTCTATTATAGAATTTATCAAACATACATAAAAGTATAGAAAATTGTGTAAATAATCTCCTATGACTGATAACCAAGTTTTAAATGCCATCAGTATCCTATGAATCAGGTATAACTGTCCCCTCTGAACTTTTCCTGTAAAGGGACAATTGAATTTGAATTTCAGACATTATGTCTTCTTACCAGATTGAATTTCAGACATTATGTCTTCTTATCTAAAATATTTCAGAATGCATTTCTAATTGATAACACTATAATCACCATGCTATATATCACATCTGAAAAAATTTAAAATTCCTTAATATCACCTAGCAATTGACACATTTTTTCCTGAAAAAACAAATGCATTTCTACTTCTATGAGCATATGTACCTTGAAGTAAAATTGATAGAGCAAAGAGTTGGCACTTTTTATGACTTTTGATAAGTAGGATCAGTATCTGTCATGGTAAAGATTGATGCAGTCAAGATTGCTCAAATGTAGTGTCACAGCTCTGATATTCATTGTTACTGAGGAGGAAAGAAAGGTGGAAATCTGAGACATCTTGAAAATAAAATAGTATGGATGTAGGAAGGGGAAGATGAGGAAGATAGAATGGGAGGAAGGCAAGAAATTACAGCAATGATAATAAATACCCAAACCAAAGAGTAATGCTGTAGTCTTAGTGACTGGTGCTTCTGAGTCAGGTTCTCCACCAGGGTTCTGTACAGAATATTGAAACAGTGAAGTTAGGGTTTCAAGTTGAGCTTCATTGTATGAGTTGGGTAGCAGAAAGAAGAGCAGGGATCTTCTAACATGCCCTGACTCACTACCCAGTTCACACACTGCAGTCTGTGGCCTCCTGGAGCTGGCCTCTTCAACTCTTACTTCCTAAAGGATCTGCTAAGGGATGGCCTTGTACCTTTCATCTCTACCGACCTGTGCATCCTGAGCTGCCCACAAAGCAACAGATGCTCATGGTTTGAAGTTGACATGACTGTACATGGCAGAGGAGAACAATGAAGGACTTACTTTCTAGTGTCTATAACTGATACTAAAACTGTAGACCTAGAAAAAACAAATGTATAGTTGACAAAGGGGAAAGAAAAGGGAAAGGAGGGTAAATCAGGAGTTTGGAAATAACAGATAAACACTACTATACGTAAAATAGATAACCAAGAATGACCTACCATGTAGCATAGGGGACTACATTCAATAATTTGTAACCTGCAATGTAAAGGAATCCAAAAAAATTACATAATTGATTCATTTTGCTGTACACCTGAAATTAACACAATATAACCAACTGTACTTCAATTGGAAAAAAAAACTGTACACATTAACAAGAGAAAATGAACCATCGTTTACTCTGCAACTTTAAGATTATAGTGGTTTTTGACTTAATATTTTTAATCTTTGCATCTGTCTTTAAGGAAAGTACTACCATCCTCATTTTATATGTGAGAAAATGGAAGTGTCGATTGAAGTCTTTTCTGGAATAAGTGAATGAAAGAAAAAATAACTAAGTGAACAAATACAGAATTCAGCAACAAAGAACAAGTAATAGAAGCCTCAGTGATTAAATTAGTATAAGATAAGTTAAAGAAAATAACTTATTTGCAGAGCAAGGATTCCAACTCAGGTCTATGTGATTTCAAAGCCAGGTCTATGCATGATAATTGAATGTATCATACATAGTCCCTAGACTTTAATTCTAATTTTCCTAATTTTCCTCTTCTTGTTCACTACCACCTTTTCTGTGTACATATGTGTGTTAATTTTCTATTAACTTAGTTAACATTTATACTCTTACTCTGCACCATGAGTGTGAATTTGTCGTAGCACTGTATACATCCCCATGTGGAAGCCTGCCATCAATCCTGTGGAGTAGGTGGCATCATCATCCATTTTACAGATGGAGAAACTTAACTGATTAAGTTACTTGCTGAGATCATCTAGCTAGCAAGTGACAAAGTCAGGAACTGAACCCTAAAATTCTGGTTCCAGAATATGCTTTTAATCATTTTAACTATTAAATTATCAATTTAACATGTTCTGTTTATACCCATATATTTTTTCCTTATAAGTATACTCAGATTATATAAATTGCCCTTCTGTTTGCCAGGCAGTTTAAAGGAATGAAAGATGGCAGGCATTCTCTCGTTAAATACTATGCAGCAGCCCTTTGGAGGCATTTTGTGAGATAATATTGCAAACATTATTCCCTCCACCTCATCCATAAATGCTCCCCATGGGATTTGTCTTCTTTGTGGAATAATTTCTATTGCAATAATTCTTATTTGTTTTCTCAAAAATAATAGCTGGTTTCTACCACTCTCATCAGTAGATACAGCCAGCAAATTTGTGGGCGCTGCTAAGAGTCTAAATTTGTCCCAATAGATCAGTAATGATTTTCGTGCCAAACTGATTTACATGTCTCCAACTTCAATTTACTTCGGTAAATGTTTACAAAAACTTGAATCGGGGAGGCAGAGATAAGCAGGGCATAGTCTTTTGTCTGCCAGAAACTTCAAGCTTCTGGAAGAAGAGGACAAAGAGCTGTCTGCCCATATCACTGCCCCAATATTGGCAGGGCGAGTGCAGAGAGTATCCGAGAACACACCACATGTATGGAAACCCACTGCAGACGTCCCACAGCAGGTGACCCCAAACCAAGGCGAAGGATCCCCAGTTTATACAACTGTGCAAAAGTCCCCCTCTTTTGAAGGCTGAAACCTCCACATTCACTGACCATGGTTACATCCATGCACTGCTTCCCATAGTTCTTATGGATTAATGCAGTGTTAAAAGTCTGACTGGGGACCAATGTAATCCTTATACATTTATATTGGAGGAGGTTACTTGGAGGATTTGACCTTTGATTGACCTTCAGGCTGGACCTACCATTCCCACAGTGGGAGCCATTTTCCAGGAAGCAGACTTGAGAAGGGCATAATTGAGACCATCTGAATGGTATAAAGGCCTGTCTCTCAACTTTTAAGATTCTGGCAGGTGGACAACCAAGCCTAGCCTCATCTGGAAGTTCCTTGGCTTATTAAAGCTGCCACCTACCCATCAGAAGTGCCCTGTCTCTTTCTTTGGTCTCTCCTTGTCCTCTGTACACAGGGGCCAGTTTCCAGTTTCACCTAGGGAACTCCAAAGTTTGTAAACCAACAGATATCCTACAGGTTGATGTTTGTTAGGTTATTATTAAAAGGTTACTCTGTGGTGATTTGAATTACTACCTTTATTTTTTATTATAGGAAATTTTCATATGCAACTGGGTCTATTTCTGAACTTTGTTTTATTCCAACAGTCCATTGATCTCCTTGGTCTTGTATCAAATTTATTATTTTTCTTCCTGGATATTTATAATCTGCTGTCACAATATCATAGCTGGTAGGCTTTGTCTTCCTCTACTTCACCTCCATTCTTCAGCTTCCCCAAACACTCACGCACACTTGCTCTTCTTTTTCAGTTTTCTCTGGGTTTTTATATTTTCTCCATATGGATGTTAAAAGCAGCTTATCTAGCTCTAGAAAAAGTAAATGTTAATCTTCTCTATTAAGATCACAGAAAACTTACAAATTAGCTTCAAGGGAGTAGACATAAGGGGAATTTTAAAATTCTAATGAAAGACAAAAGTCAACCGAATTAAATGAAAAGATACACTTATTCTTGGATAGGTGATTTTTTTGTAGCTATTTTAGTGGCGGTTGTCTCTTTGACACATCTAGTTAGTGATTTTCTTTGTGTATATGAAAATAAATAAACTCTCAATTTTATATCCTGATGCTTTTCCAGCTTTCCTTACTTTATAGTAGCTTTTTCAAGGATGTAGTCTTAAGATAACATTTCTAATTTCAGTGGAGTTTGTATATTGCTGAAGTTTCAGCCAATGTGTGTTAGAGAGAGTTGCTTTTCTTGATGGTGGAAAGTTCAGTATCTACCAAACCATCCTACTGCTGATAAAAGAGACTCAGGTAGACACCATCAGAGGTGGTAGTTATGGGGGAACAGATACTGTGAGCTGAAGAGTTCAGGCCACCTGAAGGTAGAGATGTTCTTCACCTCTTGCTGACAGCTGCCACTGTATGAATGGGATCTGTGTTCCCAGACTGACTGTCTTTACAAGGAAAGCTAGAAATCTGGACTTAAAAATAACTCTCCTGATTCTCTAGTTGGCTTTTAAAATACTCTGAGGCAAAATAGAAAGGACATGTCTAGGCGTGCTGCAATTCATGAGGTTGCAAAGAGTCGGACACGACTGAGCGACTGAACTGAACTGAACAAGTTAAATATATTCTACAAGCCCTCAGTGTATCATATTTGGGAAACAAATGATGTCATTCAGATGAAAGAGAAGTTGGAAGAAATGACAGATGGGATTTTTGACTTGTTATGGTTGTATCCCGACGACAAAGGTCCAGATAGTCAAGGCTATGATCTTCCTAGTGGTTACATATGACCATATAAGACCATATGAGAGCCGGACCATAAAGAAGGCAGAACACCAAAGAATCAATGCCTTCAAACTGTGGTGCTGGAGAAGACTCCTGAGAGTCCCTTGGACAGCAAGGAGATCAAACCAGTCAATCTTAAGGGAAATCAACCCAGCATACTTGCTGGAAGTACTGATACTGAAGTTGAAGCTTCAGTATTTTGGTCATCTGATGCGAACAGCTGACTCATTGGAAAAGTCCCTGATGCTGGGAAAGATTGAGGAAAGAAGGAGAAGAGGGAGTCAGAGGATGAGATGGCTGGATGGCAGCACTCATGCAAAAGACATGAACTTGGCCAAACTCTGGGAGATGGTGAGGGACAGGGAGGCCTTCCATGCTACAGTCCATGGGGTCGTGAAGAGTCAGACATGACTGGGTAACTGAAAAGCAACAAATGGTTGTATTCATTTCCTGGGGTTGCCAAAAAACGTGACCACAAACTTGTTGGTTAAAATAAGAGAAACTCATTCTATTACAGTTCTGGAGGCTAGATATCCAAAATTAAGGTGTTGACAGGGTCAAATCCTCCTCTGAAGGCTCTGGAAGATGATCTTTCCTTGCCTTTCCAGCTTCTGGTGGCTCCAAGCATCACTTGACTTGTGGCCACATCACTTCAGTCTCTGCATCACTTCAATCTCTGTCTCTATCTCCACACAGTCTTCTCCATGGCTCTTCTCTCTGCGGGTGTCTGCTCTGTGTGTCTCTGTTGAGGATACTTGTCATGGGTTTCAGGGCCAACACAGATAATCCAGGATGACCTCCTCTCGAGAGTCTTAACTCCATTTGTAGTATAACTTCTTGTTAGGTAGACACCATCCAAATGCTTTCCCTATAAAGCCATACTCACAAGTTCAGGAGGTTAAGAAGTGGACATATTTTGGGGGGTCTACAGTTTAACATACTACAGTGAATTATATAACCCCTGGTGGCTCAGAAGCAAGAATCCACATGCCAATGCACAAGATAAAGGAGATGCAGGTTTTATCCCTGTGTTGGGAAGATCCTCAGGGGAAGGGAATGGCTACCCAGTCCAGTGTTCTTGTCTGGAGAATCCCATGAATAGAGGAGCCTGGCAGGCTGCAATCCACAGGGTTGCAAAGAGTAGGACAGTGCTGAGATATAGCACACCTGTGTGCAATGCACAGTGGGTTATAGAAATAGAAGGTATAAAACAAATACTTGTTTTCAGAGTATATCATTCTGATTGATCCTCTCAGAAGGAGAGAATGTGAGTCCCCTGCTGTTTTTCCTTGTCAATGTCTCCATCACCCCTTCCCACCCTCCATCCTCTACTTCTTGCCCTTGCTTCTACTTGCTCACTTTTCTTTCTTTCTCTCCTCCCTCTTCTCTCTCTCTTTCTGTCTCCATCTGTCTTTTCTCTTCTTCTTTTTATTTGCTGATCATTCTTCTCTTAGTGCTGTGTCCCTATGATGTGCTAGGATAGGTGTCTCTGAATCATGATGATGCCCTTCCTGAGTCAGAGGCAGACCAGGAAGAGCTAAGTACCTCTTGTTTACACGTTCCTGCATAGGAAGCTTTGGGTCCTGCCTGCCAAGTAGACTAACAGGGATATTCTAGCCTGCAGTTCATGAGCTGTGTGGATAAGGCAGCAATCAAGGCTATTGGTCAGTTTCTGATGCCTTGTGAAGCTCCATTAGTACCTGACAAGCTCAGCTTCACCCTGGCTGAGCTGGCAGCTGTGTCCTCTGACCCCCTCTTGACACTCTGATAGTTTTCGTTTCATCTACACATTTGTGAGAGCTTTCTTCTTTCTCAGCTGGAAAGGTCACCTCCCAAACATACTGCCTGGGATGAATTATGTGTCTATTGATTTGCACACTCTTGTCTCGACTGCAAATTTCAGGAGTCTAAGGGCAGCACCCCTGTTAAAAGAACAAAGAATCAGATAAAGGTAGTTTTGTAATACTAGCTAAAGCCTTGCTCATTATGTCTATGCTGATCTTAGTTTACTTCCAGGATTATAGGAATATTGTTCACCATGTACCCAATGGGATATTTGCTTTGGCATCACCTGAAGATTTAATTTCTGAAGTTAAAATTGTCTGTCTAACAAAGGAAGAAATTAATATAAAACATTTCATCAGCTCCACATAAAAGATGACCTTTCTTCCTGAATATATTTTTACTGTGTTTTCTGTGAACTGAAATCATAGTCTTTTAAAACTCAGGTAATTTAACTAATAATAAAGGGATATCTGTCCAGATCACTTTTCTTCTGAGCTTTCAGAAAATGAGAAGAAAATATCAATTAACTGTGTGTTAATTAATATGCATATATTATTAGATTATAATTATTCTAATTTCTGCTTCAATTCCTGACTCTCTGTTGCACCTTGGTGACTATGTGACTACACTTAAGTTGTCTGTTCTTTAAAAAAAATAGGAAAATAATATAAAATGTGTATATAAGTTCCACAGAGTCATTTCCAAAAATGGGAAAGGAATAGGCCAAAGCTTTTCACCCTGCTTATTTAACTTATATGCAGAGTACATCATGCGG
>SJYC01151285.1:0-13782 GCA_006408675.1 Madoqua kirkii | reverse complement strand
AGAAACACCAGGGTCTGGAATTAGCCAGACTTGGACCCCAAATTCCTATCTGTGCCTTAGTTTCTATCTCTAAAGTGTAAATAGACTAAATTTAGTACCCAGTTTTTAGGATTTATGACACTTAATGAATGACACTTTCATTAAGAGTCATTTATGACACTTAATGAAAATACATTTATATAATACTTATTGTTTTTCTAATTATAACTATTGGTACAACTTTCTATATAACCAAATATAAATCTGTGTGACATTAGGATTTTTAACAACTACTTGGGAGACTTCTTCATATATGTATTCATTAGATAAACATTTATGCCTCGGCTTATTAGCATTTAGTAGCAATACTAGATACCATATACATAGAAGATGGTCCATTGATATGTGTTGATTTTGAGGCCAGCTGTCCTGGGGTGCTGCGTAATGTGAGAGTGACTTTGATATTCCTGTTGTTTTTCAGCCACCAAGTTGTGTCCGACTCTTTGCAACCCCATGGACTGCAACACACCAGGCTTTCCTGTCCCTCACCATCTCCTGGAGTTTTCCCAAATTCATATCTATTGAATCTGTGATGCCATCCAAACATCTCATCCTCTGTGACCCTCTTCTTCTTTTGTCTTCAGTCATTCACAGCATTAGGGTCTTTTTCAATGAGTCAAGTTTTCTTCACATCAGGTGGCCAAAGTATTGGAGCTTCAGTATCAGTCCTTCCAAAGAGTATTCATGGTTGATTTCTTTTATATGGACTGGTTGGATCTCTTTGCTGTCCAGGGGACTCTCAAGAGTCTTCTCCAACACCACAGCTCAAAAGCATGAATTCTTCAATGCTCTGCCTTCTTTATGATCCAGCTCTCACATCTGTACATGACTACTGGAGAGACCAGAGCCTTAACTATATGGACCTTTTGTCAGCAAAGTGATGTCTTTGCTTTTTAACACACTTCTTCATGGCAAGAATCAGTGATCTTCTAATTTCATGGCTACAGTCCCATCTGCAGTGATTTTAGAGCCCAAGAAGAGGAAATATGTCCTGCTTCCATCTTTTCCCCTACTACTTGCCTTGAAGTGATAGGACAAAATGCCATGATTTTAGTTTTTGTTTGTGGGTGTGTTTTTTAATATTTCATTTTAAGCTGGCTTTTTTACTCTCCTCCTTCACCCTCATCAAGAGACTCATTAGTTCTGCTTCACTTTCTGCCATTAGAATGGTATCATACGCATGTCTGAGGTTGTTGATATTTCTCCTGATGATCTTGATTCCAGCTTGTAATTCATCCAGTCCAGCATTTTACAGGATGTGCTCTGTGTATAAATTAAATAAACAAGGTAACAATAAACAACTTTGTTGTGCTCCTTTCTCAGTCCTGAACCAGTCAGTTTTTCCATACAAGATTCTAATTGTGGCTTCTTGACCCTCATACAGGTTTCTCAATAGATGGGTAATATGGTCTGGTATTCACATCTCTCTAAGAATTTTCCCCAGTTTATTATAATCCACACAGTCAAAGGGTTTAGCATAGTCAATGAAACAGAGGTAGATATTTTTCTGGAATTCCCTCACTTTCTCTGTGATCCAGCGAATATTGGCAATTTGATCTCAGGTTTCTCTGCCTTTTCTAAACCCAGCTTGAACATCTGGAAATTCTCAGTTCATGTAATCCTGAAGCCTAGCTTGCTGAATTTTGAGCATAATCTTACTAGCATGGGAGATGAGTGAAATTGTCTGGTGGTTTGAACATTCTTTAGTATTGCCTTTCTTGACTTTGGGATGGGGATTGACCTTTTCCAGTCCTGTGGTCACTTCTGGGTTTTCCAAATATGCTGACATATTCAGTGAAGCACTTATATGTCTTACGATCCCATCACCTCCACTAGCTTTATTGGCAGCAGTGCTTTCTAAGGCCCACTTGACTTCCACTCCAAAATGTCTGGCTCTAAGTGAAAGACAACATCATCGTGATTATCCAGATCATTAACATCTTTTTTTATACAGTTCTTCTGTGTACTCTTTTCATCTCTTCTGATCTCTTCTGCTTCGTTTAGGTCTTTATTACCTGTCCTTTATTGTGCCCATCATTGGCTAAAATGTTCCTTTGATATTTCCAATTTTCTTCAAAAGCTCTCTAGTCTTACTCTTTCTGTTGTTTTCCTCTATTCTTTGCGCTGTTCATTGAAGAAGGCCTTCTTGTCTTTCCTTGCTATTCTCTGGAACTCTGCATTTAGTTTGGTGTACCTTCCCCTTTCATCTTTTCATTTTACTTCTCTTCTTTCCTCGGCTATTTGTAAACCCTCCCCAGACAACCACTTTGTCTCGTTCCTTTTCTTTTCTTTGGGATGCTTTTGTTTGCTGCTCCCTGTACAGTATTATGGACCTCCGTCTATATGTCTTCAGGCACTAGATCTAATCCCTTGAATCTATTTGTCGCCTCCACTGTATAGTCATAGGGAATTTGATGTAAGTCGTACTTGGCTGGTTTGGTGGTCTTCCCCAGTTTCTTTAGCTTAAGCCTGAATCTTGCTATGAGGCTGATGATCTGAGCCATAGTCAACCCCAGGTCTGACTGTATTGCTACATCATCAGCAACAAAGAATGTAATCAATCAGATTTTGGTATTGACCATTTAGTGATATCCATGTGTAAATTTGTCTCTTGTGTTGTTGGGAGAGAGTGTTTGCTATGACCAGGGCATTCTCTTGGCAGAAATCTGTTAGCCTTTACCCTGCTTCATTTTGTACTCCAGGGTATCTTGACTTCCTACCTCTGCATTCCAATCTCCTATGATGAATAGAACATAGTTTTTTGATGCTAGTTCTAGGAAATCTTCTAGGTCTTCATAGAACTCATCACCTTCAGCTTCTTTGGCATTGGTGGTTGGGCTCATCATCGTGATTATCCAGATCATTAACATCTTTTTTTATACAGTTCTTCTGTGTACTCTTTTCATCTCTTCTGATCTCTTCTGCTTCGTTTAGGTCTTTATTACCTGTCCTTTATTGTGCCCATCATTGGCTAAAATGTTCCTTTGATATTTCCAATTTTCTTCAAAAGCTCTCTAGTCTTACTCTTTCTGTTGTTTTCCTCTATTCTTTGCGCTGTTCATTGAAGAAGGCCTTCTTGTCTTTCCTTGCTATTCTCTGGAACTCTGCATTTAGTTTGGTGTACCTTCCCCTTTCATCTTTTCATTTTACTTCTCTTCTTTCCTCGGCTATTTGTAAACCCTCCCCAGACAACCACTTTGTCTCGTTCCTTTTCTTTTCTTTGGGATGCTTTTGTTTGCTGCTCCCTGTACAGTATTATGGACCTCCGTCTATATGTCTTCAGGCAGTAGATCTAATCCCTTGAATCTATTTGTCGCCTCCACTGTATAGTCATAGGGAATTTGATGTAAGTCGTACTTGGCTGGTTTGGTGGTCTTCCCCAGTTTCTTTAGCTTAAGCCTGAATCTTGCTATGAGGCTGATGATCTGAGCCATAGTCAACCCCAGGTCTGACTGTATTGCTACATCATCAGCAACAAAGAATGTAATCAATCAGATTTTGGTATTGACCATTTAGTGATATCCGTGTGTAAATTTGTCTCTTGTGTTGTTGGGAGAGAGTGTTTGCTATGACCAGGGCATTCTCTTGGCAGAAATCTGTTAGCCTTTACCCTGCTTCATTTTGTACTCCAGGGTATCTTGACTTCCTACCTCTGCATTCCAATCTCCTATGATGAATAGAACATAGTTTTTTGATGCTAGTTCTAGGAAATCTTCTAGGTCTTCATAGAACTCATCACCTTCAGCTTCTTTGGCATTGGTGGTTGGGCCGTAGACTTGGATTACTGTGATATTGAATGGTTTGCCTTGGAAATGAACTGAGATCATTCTGTCGTTTTTAAGGTTCCACCCAAGTACTGCATTTCAGACGCTTTTATTTTTTATTATGAGGGCTACTCCATTTGGTCTATGGGATTCTTGCCCACAGTAGTAGACATAATGAATTAAATTCACTCATTTCCATCCATTTTAATTCACTAATTCTTAAGATGTCAATTATTTACTTCTGCCATTTCCTGCTTGACCACACCCAATTTACCTTGATTCATGGACCTAGCATTCCAGGTTCCTATGCAATATTGTTCTTTACAGTATTGGATTTTACTTTCATCACCAGACACATCCACAATTGAACACTGTTTCCGCTTTAGCCTAGCCATTTCATTTTGGGACTATTGGTAACTCTCCTCCACTCTTTTCAGTAGCTTATTGGACACCTTCCAATCTAGGGGGCTCATCTTTCGATGTTAGATCCTTTTACCTTTTTATACAGTTCGTTGAGTTCTCATGTTTAGCATACTGGAGTCATTTGCCATTCCCTCCTCCAGTGAATCAAGTTTTGTCAGAACTCTCCACTATGACCCATCTGTCTTGGATGGCCTGCACAGCATAACTCATAACTTCTTTGAGTTACACAAGCCCTTCGCCATGACAAGGCAGTGATCCATGAAGGGGATATTCCTTGGCATAACTATTCCATGTGAATGAATGTCCTATCTCTACTCTTATCTGCTCCCGGTTTTCCATTTTATTTTTCCACCTACGTATTTACTCTCTCCAGGAAGCCCTCTCTGACTCCCTAACACAGTTCTGTCTCTGTGCTCCCAAAACATCATGTACCCTTCTTTCATAGAAGCCATCATAGTTTTAACTTAATATTTATTTAAAAATGCTTGTTAAGTCTATCTTCTCCATCAGACTGGCTCTTAATGTCATGAAGGGCCATGTATGTTTCAATCCCAAGGTCTGTGAGTACATAGAACAGTGCCTGTCATAGGGTAGGTGCTCCAGAAATGTTTAATGGATGAATGTGTTTACTGAAGAACCAACAGTTTGTATTTTACTGGGGCAGGCACAGTGCTGAGTGCTTTACACATAGTGGGTTATAAAGACCCACAGATCTATAGCAGGCCTCCTATGGGTTAGCAGTTCCAGTCTCTAGAAAACCATCCAAAAGCCAGTTTATGCTATGTTGGTACCTGGCTAAGGGTTCTGAGGTTTTCTTGAAGGCAGTGGACCTTCAGAAGAGGTAATTAACATGTGGCCAAAATTGGGGTCTGGCTGCTTGCCACTCAAAAGCCAATAAAGAGGCACAACTTTCAGAGGCCAGCAACCAGGGCCAAGGGCAGACTTGTGTCCAAAGGTCAACTCTTCCACTGACAATCAGTGGGCAAGAGCTTTTAAAGGGAGTGTCAGGGGTGCACGGGCAGAGGACGGGCTACATGTAAAGACAACACAGTCAGCTCTGACAGTCGTCTTCAAGTGGATCATGCCATGGTCTGATAGTGTCATCTCAGCTGTTTTGAGTTAATCTTTAGTTCCAGGGTCAACTTGATCTCATTTTGTTGAGGCCAGTTCTCAGAATTGTGGCAGCATATGTCATGGCTACACTCTGCTCATGATGTAGTTAACTTCTTCCACACGGTGGGGGTTTCAGTACCTACAAGACAGCTCACAGGACATGGCTCAGAATATTATCTGTACCCCTTAAGAAGGAACTAAAGGCTCTTGACTTTGTTTAACGCCTCGAGTATTATTATTTTGTCCTGCTGGACTGTTTTCCTTTACTTCTGCATTTTCTCACTTCTCTGATTAAACTTGCTCTTTGGGTAAAGTTCTTCTACAGACAAAAGCAGACAGAGGACATGAGGTGAGAAGAACCATAGGGTCCCGCTCCATTTCAAAGGCACAGGCTATTTCTATTAGTTTCTTAGAATCACTAAAACATTGCACCAGGATGAAAATTCCTGAGGTGGGGAGTCCAGGGCATTAACTGGAGACATGGGTGAGGAACACAGTCTTTGAGGCTGCAAACGAGCTCCAGGCAGCAATGGGACAAAGACAGTAGGACAATTCACTCTTAGGTCACCCAGCACCCTCCACCGTCCCCCGGCCATCTGCAGCCCATGGGAGGCAAAGCAGGGCTCCCGCAATGCTGAGCAAGGTATGGTGCGAAGCAGAAGTCTCAACTGCAAAATGAAGACTCTGGCATCTGAACCAGGGCAAACATTCAAAGTTGAGAAGGTAACAACGCTGAGAGTTAATAAATTAGGCTGAACCCGCTTGAATCCCAGCTGTGGAGACTCCAGAGTTGTTCTCAAGCCCTGCTTCTCACAATCTGGGCAACAAGAGCAACACCTGGAGCTGTTAAAAGCCCAGGATTGGAGAAGCCGTGCTTCTCAAAACCCAAGCTTCATGCATAGCACCTGGGGCTTGTTAAAATCACAGCCTCTGTTGGTTTCACCCAGAACCTCCGCATCTTATGAATGCCCAGCAAAGTTGGTCGCTCATTCCTGGCGGGGCATGAAAGCCAAATTCAGCCTACAGGTGAGTCCCTGCTGTGATAAAGAAGCTGAGAGTGAACTTGGTGTGTGAGGAAAGGATGGCGGTTGCAACGAGGGAAGCCTGCTACTTGTCCTCTTTCTGTCGAAGGGCAGGCTTTCTGGGAATCGTTGGTTCTCAAGGGAGGGACCTGCTGCTTTCTCACGCTCACCAGCGTGTTCACTAGCTGCCCCCTGGTCCTTCCTGACCCAGCGTGTCTTTGCATTTCCAGCAGATAACAGGCTGAAGAGAGAGGTGTTTTGAAGTGATGGACTTTTTCAGTGATGAGGATTCCTCTGAAGATGTTTTCTTCTGAGCTGGGGAATGTAGGTATGGATGCAATGATTTGAGCCATTTTAGAAGCTGCTCTTCTGAGTCTGGTTTGAGGCTCAGACCTGTGGCATGTGGCCAGAGAGTTTATTTCTATTTGTGTTCTTCTGAGGCTGTGTCTTCCTTAAGGGTGTGTTTTTCAGGGCTCAGGGTGCTGTGCCAAGGCAGGAGCATTTCACTTCGTGTCTGTGGCTGCAGAAATAACCCACCTCAACCATCAGTAATTGAGAAGACGAGTCACCCAGTTTTGCAGCCAAGGCTGGTCTCAGCCGAGTGGTTCTGCGGCCGTCAGCAGCAGGGGTGTGAAGTCCAGAGAGGCTTGGCTGAGAGGGTTGGGGTCTGGCTGGGCTCCTCTCTTTGCACACGGTTTAATGTCCCCCAGGCATTCCTGTTAGAGCCTGGTAGCTGGATTCCAAGCAGGAGACTCTCACAAGGAAGAAGTGAGGAAAGGGTTTTCCAGACTGTGTGCATCACACATGCCAATGGCCATGAACAAAGAAGCCACTTCCATAAGAGGGGATGTCACAGGGCATGGAGCTTAGGAAGTATGGTCTGCGGGGCCCCCGGCACCACTGCTGCTCCCCTGTCTCGGGTGGAGGGGCAAAGCTGGAAAGAGAGATGAAAGTTTAGTCACCTGTGGGAGTGGCCGTGCGTTTTTACATGACCAACAGTGTATGTGTAGTATTCCTGGAAACTTTGGGGGATTCACCTGTCTTTCCCACAAAGATTCCTTTTATGTAGGAATTGTCATTTTACTGAACAGTCATTTGGTCTCAGGGTTATGGGAGAACAGTGAGGCAGGAGGGGACTTCCAGCAGACTCATGAGTCTGTCAGTACTGAGATCAGGGTGAGATCAGATCTATAGCTCGATTACCTCAAATCAGTGAAGTCAGGAGCATAGAAAGACATGGTATTGGGTCAAAAATCGTGTTCTGACAACACTCTAGAAAATAAGCAAGAGGTGTAGATGATTCTTTTTATTTTCCCTAAAATATTATGCAATCTCCTTTTTTCTTTGCTGTTTCTTTGCTCATTTACTTATTTCAAGTTTTTCACTTATAGTAGGGTTACTGTTATTGAGCCAGGAAGATAGTGGTGGATAAAATTAAATCAATGTGCTCCTCTTGTGAGATTTAGTTGGAACCCCCACTCCCCCCACCCCATTTAGGGCTTTAAGTAAGTCTAACTTTGAATGATTTAATTAATGTGAAAATAAATCCACCTTCTGTGGTTCTTGATCTTAAAATCAGTGAGTTTCCAAAGTCTTGCCATGGCTAGAAACAAGATGCTGTGAGGAAACCAGATTGTGTGGTTTTCATCTTACAGGTAAATGAGAGGGAAATAAGACCACTCCAGCCTGTGCTTGTTCATGTCTCCATGACTTACTGAGATTTGTAGAGTTGGGATTCAATGCCTGCTCTTCTCTTCCTGAGTCCAATCTGATTCTTGAAGGACCATTGGATCATTTAAGGCTGAACTATACTAAAGAGATAGCTAAAGATTTCCTAGGGGCTTTTACTCTCAAGTCTGTTCATCTAATGCTCTTCATAAACAGCGTTACACTTAAGTTGCAGCTAGTTTACCTATGATCTCTACATAAACTTACTTTTTGAATAGAAAGTCAGTTCCATAATGGATCCTTACTAAATGCAGGAAGGTTCTTAGAATGATAGTCACAGGTCATAACTCACATAATTAGGGATGCAGAATATGGCATAATGATTGACCTTAGGCATGGTGCTATTTCTTCTCATGAATATATTAAGTTGCTAAGTCACGTTTGACTCTGTTCTGTGCACTATAGCCTGCCAGGCTCCTCTGTCCATGGGATTCTCTAGGCAAGAATACTGGAGTGGGCTCCCATTCCCTCCTCCAGGAGATCTTACCAACCCAGGGATTGAATCCTAGTCTTCTGTACTACAGGTAGATTCTTTACCATCTGAGCCACCAGGGAAACCCTTATTTCTTCTAAGGCTCGATTTTTTCACTGACATAATGGAAGTGTAGCAGCTGTTACACAGGTTGTTAAGAATGTCAATGTATGGCAAAACCAATACAGTATTGTAAAATAGAATAAAGTATTAAATAAGAAAAAAAAAGAAAGAACGACCTTTCACTTCTCAGTGAATGAAAGAAAGAACCTGTGTCAAGCAGAGTCTGGTCCATAGTAAGTACAGAAATGATCACTTATTATCTTGGTGATGATAAGGATGCTTTGTCCCTGGTCTAGTTCCCAAGAGGCACAAGGGATGCTGTGGTCATCATATTATCACTAAGATCTGTAACTCAGATTTCACTATGAAATGTCATTTGTCTGCCACGCATCTGCCTGACAGAATGAAGTAAAGATTTAGCCATGTGTGTTGGCATTAGAATTTTTTACCTTTTTCTTATTCTTTTTTTTTGATTGACACAAAAGAGCAAGCATCCAGTCCACTAAAAGAAAAACTATTACTGGTATTTTTATTTCCAAATGTCCCAGCAGTGCCCCGCAAGCAATGACCTTTTCATTTAACTCTGTTTAGGGTTTGATGCCTATTTTACATCCCGCACACTTGAAAACAACCGAAGAAATGTATGGTTTGCCGAATACTGGGAGGAAAACTTCAACTGCAAGCTGACGATTAGTGGGTCAAAGAAAGAAGACACAGATCGCAAATGCACAGGTAATCTCATTCTCGTTGTCCTTCTCCTGTTACTCTACGTGACAAGCATTGAAATTTCTGTAGAGCTGACAGAAGGAAGCTTGGCTGGAGACAAATTGAAAAAGTAAATTGAATTTTACTAGATTGTTCAGAAAATGGAACAGGAGCATGTTGTCTTGCAGGACAAAAACACTACAGACAAGAATGTATTCTTTTCTGCCTGTCCATCTAGTGATAATTGACATTTTCATTGATTCTTTGAATTCAAAAGGGGTCATGTTGCCTTGAACGGTCTCGCTGATAAATATTAGTTCATGTTGTAGCCAGGAGTATAAAGTCATTTTCACAGAGGCTTAAATCTCTTACCAATTCCATATCAGCATTAGAATGAATGGTCAGCAGAGACATGACTAAAAATGCTAAAATGACATATTTGATGAAGGAAACGAAGTGTACGTTGGGGTCAGAGTAATGAGGATTTCAGTGGATTTTCATAATGTCCAAATTGAGTTACCTGCTATTTAAAATATGCTTTAAGATACTAAGCCTCATATATAACCTTATATAAGTATTCCAAATAAGAAACATAAGTGTTTATTTATGTGTAGTCCATAATCAGCAGAATCACATATTTTTTCATGGATTCATTCACAAATATGTATTGAGTGACTCCTTTCTACTCTTCAGTGTGCCAGGTACTCCTGATCCAATGCAGAGTAAACCAAGCAAGTAAACCATGCTTTCATGTTGTTAGAGAAAGTAGGGGAAAAATTCTACATTATTCCAGTGACCTTTCTATGAATATATAATTATAAGCTGTAATAAATATTCTGAAGGTACATGGGCATATAATCAAAGAATTTTACTCATCTTAAAGGTAGAAGCTCTCTCAAAAGATGAGTAGACACTGGCTGGTTAGGAATGGAGAACAGACTGGAGAGTTTCTGAGAAAGGAAGAGCATGGCACAGGGCTCAGAGCAGGAAAAATGATGGTGCCTCAGAGGACTTGAGAAGTGAAAAAACATGCTCTCAAGAGAACAGAATGAATGTGTGAGTCAAGGCTGGATATATAGAGATATGGACAAAGGAATAAGCTGTGATGGGACGTGTATGGCTTTGGGTCTTTATCCTTTGGATACTGGAAAGTGTGGGAGATCTTGCACAAGGGTGTAGCGTGTCCTGGCATCTTACCACCTATCCCTCTATTAAATGACATTCACCCATTGTGTGCTTAAGTGGGCTTCAGCATCTGCAGTGATGACCTTGAGATAGCACAGACACTGAGATGCCTTTAGTATGATCAAGCAAGAGGCATTCATATTGTATACACTCATGAGTAGTTTTTCTCTGCAATGTAGGTCTTTGAATATTGGCCATCCAGATATTATAGATTTGCCCATTCAGCAAACATCTATTAATGAAAAGTAATGTATATTGAGCACAGTACTAAAATACCATGAATGGTGTGAGGATGCTGAAATTTAGACCTGTACTTCAAGGAGTGTGAATACTGGGAGGAAAACTTCAACTGCAAGCTGACGATTAGTGGGTCAAAGAAAGAAGACACAGATCGCAAATGCACAGGTAATCTCATTCTCGTTGTCCTTCTCCTGTTACTCTACGTGACAAGCATTGAAATTTCTGTAGAGCTGACAGAAGGAAGCTTGGCTGGAGACAAATTGAAAAAGTAAATTGAATTTTACTAGATTGTTCAGAAAATGGAACAGGAGCATGTTGTCTTGCAGGACAAAAACACTACAGACAAGAATGTATTCTTTTCTGCCTGTCCATCTAGTGATAATTGACATTTTCATTGATTCTTTGAATTCAAAAGGGGTCATGTTGCCTTGAACGGTCTCGCTGATAAATATTAGTTCATGTTGTAGCCAGGAGTATAAAGTCATTTTCACAGAGGCTTAAATCTCTTACCAATTCCATATCAGCATTAGAATGAATGGTCAGCAGAGACATGACTAAAAATGCTAAAATGACATATTTGATGAAGGAAACGAAGTGTACGTTGGGGTCAGAGTAATGAGGATTTCAGTGGATTTTCATAATGTCCAAATTGAGTTACCTGCTATTTAAAATATGCTTTAAGATACTAAGCCTCATATATAACCTTATATAAGTATTCCAAATAAGAAACATAAGTGTTTATTTATGTGTAGTCCATAATCAGCAGAATCACATATTTTTTCATGGATTCATTCACAAATATGTATTGAGTGACTCCTTTCTACTCTTCAGTGTGCCAGGTACTCCTGATCCAATGCAGAGTAAACCAAGCAAGTAAACCATGCTTTCATGTTGTTAGAGAAAGTAGGGGAAAAATTCTACATTATTCCAGTGACCTTTCTATGAATATATAATTATAAGCTGTAATAAATATTCTGAAGGTACATGGGCATATAATCAAAGAATTTTACTCATCTTAAAGGTAGAAGCTCTCTCAAAAGATGAGTAGACACTGGCTGGTTAGGAATGGAGAACAGACTGGAGAGTTTCTGAGAAAGGAAGAGCATGGCACAGGGCTCAGAGCAGGAAAAATGATGGTGCCTCAGAGGACTTGAGAAGTGAAAAAACATGCTCTCAAGAGAACAGAATGAATGTGTGAGTCAAGGCTGGATATATAGAGATATGGACAAAGGAATAAGCTGTGATGGGACGTGTATGGCTTTGGGTCTTTATCCTTTGGATACTGGAAAGTGTGGGAGATCTTGCACAAGGGTGTAGCGTGTCCTGGCATCTTAACACCTATCCCTCTATTAAATGACATTCACCCATTGTGTGCTTAAGTGGGCTTCAGCATCTGCAGTGATGACCTTGAGATAGCACAGACACTGAGATGCCTTTAGTATGATCAAGCAAGAGGCATTCATATTGTATACACTCATGAGTAGTTTTTCTCTGCAATGTAGGTCTTTGAATATTGGCCATCCAGATATTATAGATTTGCCCATTCAGCAAACATCTATTAATGAAAAGTAATGTATATTGAGCACAGTACTAAAATACCATGAATGGTGTGAGGATGCTGAAATTTAGACCTGTACTTCAAGGAGTGTTTGGTGGGTTTTTGTTTTTGTTTTTGTTTTTGTTTTGGTGTATGTATGCATGTGAAGAAGGGGAGATAAGATATAAACAGAGACATGAGTTAATGATTTGAAAAATCTGTATAATACACAACTGGATGTGGGACTCAGTTAACTAAAATATCAGATTAAATCACATTCTCTAGACCATAGTGTATAACAACAGTGTTGTCAGTAATAGGATCCTTATAACGTTGCAGGGGGTTGGCGAGAAAAAAAAATTAATTCAATGTTGACTAGACCTAGGTGACACAAAGCTTTCAAGTGGAAACCGAAAAATTAGTTTGACATGTGGATAATTTGTCTCTATGACAGGGGACAGCCAAATGTGCTGGAAGTAGCTAAATGATTGATGACAGTTTCCTGGCTCTTTCTGACATTTGATGTTTTGGAGAGTCTAAAAGGGGCCTGAACGCTCTAACGGCCATTAGGATCATTCTCAGACCCATCTCCAGTCTGTGTAGATACTGTAACCAGACTGTTTTGTCTGCAGTCATATTTTAGTGCTGATTATCGAGAATTTAAGTTTATTAAAACATGCAAGCTCATTATCCAAACCACTACCTTCAGAAATAGAAACAGCAGTGTTTGTGTTTTCATATTATGCTTCCTCCATATGAAGAATCTATGATCACATCTGCTAAATTACCTGTGACCCCAGATTATGTAAATATCTTCTCTTTTCTTACTTACTACTTGCCTTGCAGTAGCAGCTGCCATCCTGAGTGAAGGTAGATGTTACCACTATCAGTGTGTCTTCCGTTCTTCCCACTATTGGCTATAAGAACATGGGTGGTCTGTGTTTGTTATTATTTCTTGTACTTTCTTTGTCCAAATTCAACTAAACTTGTATTTTCTTTGAAAGTACCCCCAAAATACTATTTCACAAATCCTGACACTTTGGAAGTGGAAAAATGAGGGAATGGACAGACTGGGATTTGCTAGATCACAGGGAAAGAAAACATGGAGAGAAATGATATAACAAATTGTATTAATGAGAATCCTTGCACTGAGAAATTGTTTTAATTAAAGAAAAGAATGGGTGGGAGAAGGAAGCCATTAGTGCACTTGAGAATATGGGGTATTGTGAGGGGAAACTTGGTTGGTATCAGATTTTGTAGCATCAAGAGAATGGGCACGTGGGGAAGAAGCAACCAGAGGTGGAGGCGGGCTGAATCATCTGGCTGTGCAGAGAGTATGGTTAGTAGATGTGTTGATCTGAGGACTGCAGAAAACAGCCCCCTTCACATATCTCTCTGTGACTGGTCTCTGCTGAAGAAGAAGAATGCCTTGAAATATTCATTCCTAGTATTCGGGCACAAACTAGCATGCACGCCTTTTTTTTTTTTTTT
>SJYC01151284.1:0-15110 GCA_006408675.1 Madoqua kirkii | reverse complement strand
CCCCGCAAGCAATGACCTTTTCATTTAACTCTGTTTAGGGTTTGATGCCTATTTTACATCCCGCACACTTGAAAACAACCGAAGAAACGTATGGTTTGCTGAATACTGGGAGGAAAACTTCAACTGCAAGCTGACGATTAGTGGGTCAAAGAAAGAAGACACAGATCGCAAATGCACAGGTAATCTCATTCTCGTTGTCCTTCTCCTGTTACTCTACGTGACAAGCATTGAAATTTCTGTAGAGCTGACAGAAGGAAGCTTGGCTGGAGACAAATTGAAAAAGTAAATTGAATTTTACTAGATTGTTCAGAAAATGGAACAGGAGCATGTTGTCTTGCAGGACAAAAACACTACAGACAAGAATGTATTCTTTTCTGCCTGTCCATCTAGTGATAATTGACATTTTCATTGATTCTTTGAATTCAAAAGGGGTCATGTTGCCTTGAACGGTCTCGCTGATAAATATTAGTTCATGTTGTAGCCAGGAGTATAAAGTCATTTTCACAGAGGCTTAAATCTCTTACCAATTCCATATCAGCATTAGAATGAATGGTCAGCAGAGACATGACTAAAAATGCTAAAATGACATATTTGATGAAGGAAACGAAGTGTACGTTGGGGTCAGAGTAATGAGGATTTCAGTGGATTTTCATAATGTCCAAATTGAGTTACCTGCTATTTAAAATATGCTTTAAGATACTAAGCCTCATATATAACCTTATATAAGTATTCCAAATAAGAAACATAAGTGTTTATTTATGTGTAGTCCATAATCAGCAGAATCACATATTTTTTCATGGATTCATTCACAAATATGTATTGAGTGACTCCTTTCTACTCTTCAGTGTGCCAGGTACTCCTGATCCAATGCAGAGTAAACCAAGCAAGTAAACCATGCTTTCATGTTGTTAGAGAAAGTAGGGGAAAAATTCTACATTATTCCAGTGACCTTTCTATGAATATATAATTATAAGCTGTAATAAATATTCTGAAGGTACATGGGCATATAATCAAAGAATTTTACTCATCTTAAAGGTAGAAGCTCTCTCAAAAGATGAGTAGACACTGGCTGGTTAGGAATGGAGAACAGACTGGAGAGTTTCTGAGAAAGGAAGAGCATGGCACAGGGCTCAGAGCAGGAAAAATGATGGTGCCTCAGAGGACTTGAGAAGTGAAAAAACATGCTCTCAAGAGAACAGAATGAATGTGTGAGTCAAGGCTGGATATATAGAGATATGGACAAAGGAATAAGCTGTGATGGGACGTGTATGGCTTTGGGTCTTTATCCTTTGGATACTGGAAAGTGTGGGAGATCTTGCACAAGGGTGTAGCGTGTCCTGGCATCTTAACACCTATCCCTCTATTAAATGACATTCACCCATTGTGTGCTTAAGTGGGCTTCAGCATCTGCAGTGATGACCTTGAGATAGCACAGACACTGAGATGCCTTTAGTATGATCAAGCAAGAGGCATTCATATTGTATACACTCATGAGTAGTTTTTCTCTGCAATGTAGGTCTTTGAATATTGGCCATCCAGATATTATAGATTTGCCCATTCAGCAAACATCTATTAATGAAAAGTAATGTATATTGAGCACAGTACTAAAATACCATGAATGGTGTGAGGATGCTGAAATTTAGACCTGTACTTCAAGGAGTGTTTGGTGGGTTTTTGTTTTTGTTTTTGTTTTTGTTTTGGTGTATGTATGCATGTGAAGAAGGGGAGATAAGATATAAACAGAGACATGAGTTAATGATTTGAAAAATCTGTATAATACACAACTGGATGTGGGACTCAGTTAACTAAAATATCAGATTAAATCACATTCTCTAGACCATAGTGTATAACAACAGTGTTGTCAGTAATAGGATCCTTATAACGTTGCAGGGGGTTGGCGAGAAAAAAAAATTAATTCAATGTTGACTAGACCTAGGTGACACAAAGCTTTCAAGTGGAAACCGAAAAATTAGTTTGACATGTGGATAATTTGTCTCTATGACAGGGGACAGCCAAATGTGCTGGAAGTAGCTAAATGATTGATGACAGTTTCCTGGCTCTTTCTGACATTTGATGTTTTGGAGAGTCTAAAAGGGGCCTGAACGCTCTAACGGCCATTAGGATCATTCTCAGACCCATCTCCAGTCTGTGTAGATACTGTAACCAGACTGTTTTGTCTGCAGTCATATTTTAGTGCTGATTATCGAGAATTTAAGTTTATTAAAACATGCAAGCTCATTATCCAAACCACTACCTTCAGAAATAGAAACAGCAGTGTTTGTGTTTTCATATTATGCTTCCTCCATATGAAGAATCTATGATCACATCTGCTAAATTACCTGTGACCCCAGATTATGTAAATATCTTCTCTTTTCTTACTTACTACTTGCCTTACAGTAGCAGCTGCCATCCTGAGTGAAGGTAGATGTTACCACTATCAGTGTGTCTTCCGTTCTTCCCACTATTGGCTATAAGAACATGGGTGGTCTGTGTTTGTTATTATTTCTTGTACTTTCTTTGTCCAAATTCAACTAAACTTGTATTTTCTTTGAAAGTACCCCCAAAATACTATTTCACAAATCCTGACACTTTGGAAGTGGAAAAATGAGGGAATGGACAGACTGGGATTTGCTAGATCACAGGGAAAGAAAACATGGAGAGAAATGATATAACAAATTGTATTAATGAGAATCCTTGCACTGAGAAATTGTTTTAATTAAAGAAAAGAATGGGTGGGAGAAGGAAGCCATTAGTGCACTTGAGAATATGGGGTATTGTGAGGGGAAACTTGGTTGGTATCAGATTTTGTAGCATCAAGAGAATGGGCACGTGGGGAAGAAGCAACCAGAGGTGGAGGCGGGCTGAATCATCTGGCTGTGCAGAGAGTATGGTTAGTAGATGTGTTGATCTGAGGACTGCAGAAAACAGCCCCCTTCACATATCTCTCTGTGACTGGTCTCTGCTGAAGAAGAAGAATGCCTTGAAATATTCATTCCTAGTATTCGGGCACAAACTAGCATGCACGCCTTTTTTTTTTTTTTTCTTTTTTCTGGAATATATATCCTCTTTAGCCATCAGTTAAGTTCAGTCACTCAATCATGTCTGACTCTTTGTGACCTCATGAATTGCAGCACACCAGGCCTTCCTGTCCATCACCAACTCCTGGAGTTTACTCAAACTCATGTCCATCAAGTCTGTGATGCCATCCAGCCATCTCATCCTCTGTCATCCCCTTCTCCTCCTACCCTCAATCCCTCCCAGCATCAGAGTTTTTTCCAATGAGTCAACTCTTCTCATGAGGTGGCCAAAGTATTGGAGTTTCAGCTTAGCATCAGTCCTTCCAAAGAACACCCAGGACTGATCTCCTTTAGCCATTATGAGCTACTTATTATCTATTAGTTCTAAGTAGTCTTGGATCATTCAAGATCATTGCTTAAGTTACCTGGTCAGATGAGTCTTAAAGATGAGGTGTGGGATCCATAACTATTTGGAGAGAGCAAGTCCCTGAGATCAGGGGAAAACAGTGAGCTCCCCAAAACCCAAGATGGTACAAAGTCACAAAAAGGAGAATAATTGTTAAACAAAAAATTTTCATTAAAATAACTGTGTATGCTTTATAATTTAATGTGCCGTTACTTGTGCATAGACTCTTATAGGAACTTATGTGAACAACCATGGAATTCCTATTCCTGTAAATTTTACGTATGCACTTAAAGTCACCTTCAAACAAGGAAAGCTACCACATTCCTCAGTATTTTAACAAATCCCGACTTACCCTGATACATAGTTCCAAGATCTCTCAACCCTGAGAGCTGGACATTCTTCACGCCACCTTCCCTGGAGGTTGCCTAATTGTCACTGATATAAATTAACACTCGCCAGGGACCGACCCTGCTTGTTACTTGTCTTGGCTGCCCTTCCCCAAGGGGTCATATCCTTGAGGAGATCTGTTGGTGTTTTAAGCTGTCACAGAAAACACAAACTCTACCTGACAGGTACTAATGCCATTTACGCTACTTTGTGGAAGAGTTCTAATCCCTTATGCATGTAGTAGCAGCTACACACAATAGAGGAAGTCATTTTGCATTCATTATAGATTCGTATAGATTCATTTAGATTCATTATAGTCATTCATTCATTATAGATTATGTGCCACATATGAAAAGAAAGATCACATGTGATATTTTTTTCAGGTTAAATGTATACTCTGCCACTCCCACCCCACTGGGTAACTGTTCACCCTTAATGCTCGCCAGTATGGTGCTGACACAGAGACCAAGCCAGCGTATGATCTCTTTGGGAATAGTGTGTTTTTGTGGAGATACGAAGGTCAAAGGTGGTAGGAAAAAACATAAAGTGATGTGTCTGCAGAAGAGGTTGAGGCCATCTTGACATCGGAAAAGTCACTCTACTAAAATGGCTGTGAAACTGTCATGAAAGAGGCTCAGACTATGTTCTAGGGCTGTGTCTTCATATCCCTGTGGGAGACTGGAAAATATTGCTTAACCTCTCAAAGCCTTCCCTCATCTTTGAAATGGGAATAAGAAAAGTTTACTTCCAAAGTTATTGTGGGCGTTAAATTAGATCACTCAAATAGTAATAGCTCAGTAATGGCAAGTGTCTGCTGCTCTGGGCTGAAAGCAGTTACCTGGGATGTAAGGGTGGCAGGTCATGAAGAGCCTATTGCCTTATGTCAGTCCAATGGAAAATCAGCGTGTGTATCAAGTTCTAACAGGAAAATAAAGTCAAGGGTTTGAATAAGCATGTATGTAGACACAGGAGATTCTCACTGGAGTGCGCATTGCCCAGCAATGTACAGAGGCATTGAAAGTTTGTAGGCAGACAACATTGAAGTTTGTTATAGATTGAATGATGGAGTGAGGCTCAAAGATTATGGAATTTCAGCACCAGAAGAACTTCCTGGTGATTCAGATGGTAAAGAAACTACCTTCAATGAAGGAGACTCGGGTTCAGTCCCTAGGTCAGGAAGATCCCCTGGAGATGGGGATGGCAACCCACTCCAATATTCTTGCCTGGAGAATTCCATGGACAAAGGAGCCTGGAGGGTTACAGTCCATTGGGTCGCAAAGAGTCATACATGACTGAGTGACTGACACACACACCACACTCACTGTAGAGTGTCCCCAAGCATTTTTGTACTTTGGACTTGCTGAACATCTCCTGCCTCAACTTTTGTACCATTTATCCCTGATGCACCATATCCCTTTGTGGTTAGTAGCATCCCCAGGGTCTTTGCTTTTGAACCCATTATTTAAAGTCAGAAGGTCCTGAAAATCTGACTGTGCTTGCTTGTGGCAGTCCATAAAAATGATCACTGTGTCGTATTTTAAGGCTTACACAGACATTTGTCTAACTAACATTATCGTCCTGCCAAATGTCACTTTGTAAATACTGATTCATCAGAATTATCTCTGTTGAAAGAAGAAACTCAGCATTTAGAAATCCATCATCCCATGAAAGGATAATTTGACTTTCAGAGATTCTTTCTTCTTTTGAGATGACAGAGGAAGAATAAATTTGTGACATATTTTTTGTTTTGTTTTGTGGCAAAAATCTAATGTATTCCAATTTCAGTTGAAATACAATTGAAATGTATTCCAGTTCCATGTCTGGGATTCAGTCGAACATGACAGCAGCAACTTAGCCCACACACACATTTTCAAGTCACACAATAGGTAAATTCAGTTTCGATCTGAGTCACTAATCAACCAATATTTACTGTGGACATATATCAGGGGCCAAAGAGTATACTTTGGTAAATGTCCACATTTTGGGAGGCCAGTATCCTTAAGCTGTGTTTACACTTTAGTTGTCAAAATTAATAGTTTAAGTAAAGGCCACTCTATTGGGAGTGGGAGGTGGCAAAACCCTATTAAGAAGTGCTGTTAGTGAAAATGGATTAAAGATCTAAATGTAAGATCGAAAACTCCTAGAGGAAAACATAGGCAAAACACTCACTGACATAAATCACCACAGGATCTTTTATGAACCACCTCCCAGAGTAATGGAAATAAAACCAAAAATAAACAAATGGGGCCTAATTAAACTTAAAAGTTTTTTCACAATAAGGAAACTATAAGCAAGGTGAAAAGACAGCCTTCAGAATGGGAGAAAATAATAGCAAATGAAGCAACTGACAAAGAATTAATCTCAAAAATATACAAACAGCTCATGCAGCTCAACCAGAAAAATAAATGACCCAATCAAAAAGTGGGTCAAAGAACCAAACAGACATTTCTCCAAAGAAGACATAAAGATGGCTAACAAACACATGAAAAGATGCTCAACATCATTCATTATCAGAGAAATGCAAATCAAAACCACAATGAGGTACCGTCTCATGCCAGTCAGGATGGCTGCAATCCAAAAGTCTACAAACAATAAATGTTGGAGAGAGTGTAGAGAAAAGGGAACCCTCTTACACCATTGGTGGGAATGCAAACTAGTACAGCCAGTATGGAGAACAATGTGGAAATTCCTTTAAAAAATGAAAATAGAACTGCCATACAACCCAGGAATCCTCCTATTGGGCATACACACTAAGGAAACCAGAACTGAAAGAGATGCATGTACCCCAATGTTCACTGCAGCACTATTTACAATAGCCAGGACATGGAAGCAACCTAGATGTCCATCGGCAGACGAATGGATAAGAAAGCTGTGGTACATATACACAATGGAGTATTCCTCAGCTATTAAAAAGAATGTATTTAAATCAGTTCTAATGAGGTGGATGAAACTGGGGCCTATTATACAGAGTGAAGTAAGCCAGAAAGAAAAACACCAATACAGTATGCTACTGCTGCTGCTGCTGCTAAGTCACTTCAGTTGTGTCCGACTCTGTGCAACCCCACAGACGGCAGCCCATCGGGCTCCGCCATCCCTGGGATTCTCCAGGCAAGAACACTGGAGTGGGTTGCCACCTCCTTCTCCAATGCATGAAAGTGAAAAGTGATAGTGAAGTTGCTCAGTCGTGTCTGACTCAGCCACCCCATGGACTGCAGCCTACCAGGCTCCTCCGTCCATGGGAATTTCCAGGCAAGAGTACTGGAGTGGGGTGCCACTGCCTTCTCCACCAATACAGTATACTAACGCATATATGTGAAATTTAGAAAGATGGTAACGATGACCTCATATGCAAGACAATAAAAGAATCACAGCTATAAAGAACAGTCTTTTGGACTCTGGGGGATAAGGCAGGGATGGGATGATTTGAGAGAATGGCATTGAACCGTGCATATTGCCATATGTGAAATAGATGACCAGTCCAAGTGTGATGCGTGAAACAGGGCACTCAAAGCTGGTGCACTAGGACAGCCCTGAGGGATGGGAAGGGAGGGGGAAGGGGCTTCAGGATGGGGGACACATGTATACCCATGTCAGTGCATGGCAAAACCCACTACAATGTTGTAAAGAAATTAGCCTCCAATTAAAAAAAAAAAAATACTGGAGTGAGTAATCATTCCCTTCTCCAGGGGATCTTTCCAGCCCAGGAATCAAACCCAGGCCTCCCACATTGTTGGCAGATTCTTTGCTGTCTGAGCCATCAGGGAAGCCTATTCCGATATAAAATAAAAAGTTAAAAAAAATGTTTCTTCCCATGTGTTAAAAAAAAAATGCTGTTAGTGAGAGCAAAGCAAGCATTTCTCAAGTCTCTTGTTTTTACCTGGGACCCAGGCCTGGGAAAGCCTATTTAAATTGTTAACTATCAAGACAAAGGAGTTACGCTAAAGCAAGTTAAATTCTCTGAGACTCTATGGGCGTGGCAGAGAAGGCGATGGCACCCCACTCTAGTACTCTTGACTGGAAAACCTCATGGATGGAGGAGCCTGGTAGGCTGTAGTCCATGGGGTCACAAACAGTCAGACATGGCTGAACGACTTCACTTTCACTTTTCACTTTCATGCACTGGAGAAGAAAATGGCAACCCACTCCAGTGTTCTTGCCTGGAGAATCCCAGGGATGGGGGAGCCTGGTGGGCTGCTGTCTATGGGGTCGCACAGAGTCGGACACGACTGAAGTGACTTAGCAGCAGCAGCATATAGGCATGGGGAGAGGAAGAATTTCACTCTATTAATTAGTTTTCCCTGTCATTTTATTATTCTATTCTGAATTGGCCTTTAATAGTTATATAGATGTTATATTGTGATTCTTCATTTATTCAGCATGATTAAGGAATCCACATCAAAATGCTATAGACAAATAGTCTTACTCTTTGTTGCTGTAAGACTTTTTGAAGCCATTTTGATGAGAAGTAAAATGTATTTTTATTCCCTTTTGCTTTGTTAAACTAAGGTTCGATGCAGATTAATTGTGATTTAATCTGCATAGAGCATCCATTATGGATTGGATTATGTGTTAATATTGTTCTTTGTTAAATTTTTGATTCTCTTCCTCTTCTCTGAACATTAGCATCTTGTTTGATGTCTCTCTTGCTACCATCACCCCCACCTCCCTCCACAGTGACTGGTTTCTATCTGTGTGGAAACTGGAAGTATGAACCAGATTATTAGAATTTTTTATATGTTGTCATTCATTTTAAAATGAATATTAAATATGTATTAAATGTCTCAGAATTATCTCAGAATGGCTTTGTGGATATAGGGCAGCATTTTATAGCAACTCTGTGGGTTAATTTACTAATAAAATTTAGCTAGATGAAATGATAATCACTATAGTATTACCCAAATTAGAATTACCTGAATGTCACATCTGAAGTCATCATTGTTCTTGGAAAACATATTTTAAATACTTTTGGGAACAGAAGTGTTAACAAAAATCCCACATTCATAAAAGATGATTATAGGTATGACTTTGGGTCCCTGTATGTACTAGGTGACAAAAAGACTTCAGCGGAGCATTAAATCATATGAAAGGCCATCCTGATTCTGTAGCTTTACTGTTAATTCAATTAGATATGAAAGTTTATCTTTCTAAAGGAATTTTAGAATGAAAGAGTAGCCTGATTTCAGTGGACAGCTTGCATCAAATATGTCAGTTATGACACTGGATATATTTGAAAGATAAGTGACACATGGTAAGGCTGCTTCTGAGAGCTGTGATCCCTGCACCCTCTCCTACAGCTGAGTTACAGAAAATACAGCTTGGGGCCACAAAACCAGTAGTGCAAAAAATACCACTTTTGATTGTTTTCAGTCATTTTGTTTTTGTACCTGCATTCCAGTTATGTGTAAAAGTTTAACCAGTCATTTTAGAGTCCCTCCTTGCTACACATCAGTGTGGTTGAGACTTAGTTACAGAGGGCTCCATGAAGGTGGGGGCACTGGAGTTGTTTGTGAGGTCCCTTTGCTCTGGGCCTTTGATGTTTCCCTGTGACTCCTGCTTGCCCAGGAATCCATCCCCAGGAAGGTGCTACTGTCTCTTAGGAGTGGAGATGTGGAGGTGAGCACAGCATGGTCTCTTGGCCCCGCCTCAGGGCTTCTCGGGACTCAGCTCTGATCATGATGGCCTGTCCAGCTCTCCTGAGGCTGCGAGGTGAGAGGGCATAGAGCCGAGGACTCTTTCCAAGGGTGCACAACCCCCTAAACTTAGAGGCTTCCACTCAGGCTCTTCCTTTTCATCTTCTATTCCTGACTGTCTTTAGTAGAGGCTGAGGGAGAATTTTAACTTGGGTCCAGCCATGGCCTTGTAATTCTTTAGCATGTGGCAACCCTGTATGTCTTGAACCCTCCAGGACTCCAACCTCTGAAGCTCAGAGCTTTCTATTGACCACATGATGCAAACTCAAATCAATCTTTTTTTTTTTTTTCCTGTGTTCTGTTATAAACTTCTTAAAAGCAATGGATAAGAGCTTTGGAGCTTACAATGACATATAAATACATAAGAATATTACTGCCAGGCTCCTTACTCCAAGCAAGAATACTGAAGTGGATTACCACGCTCTCCTCCAGGGCATCTTCCTGACGCAGGGATCAAACCTGCATGTCCTGCATTATAGGCAGATTCTTTACTGGTGAGCCCCTCCCTTAGCAAGAATATTACCAGAGAGTACTATATCCATACAGGCAAAGTAAGAAGAGTCATGGATGGCAAGCCAGGCCTTGTGTTGACTAAACAGTGTGGCTGTAGTACTAAATTCATAAAGCTCATTTCCCCATGTCTTGACCAGATGTGTAAGGTAGGGGCTAGCTGCCTTCAACCTTCTCAAATAGACGTGTAAAGATGGACTCTGCAGAAAAATGGATTCTTCTTTCTGCCACTGATCTTCTAAAGCATGCAAAGGATTCTCCAGCACATACCATTGTACTTGAGGCCATACAACTCACCAGGGCATGGACAGAGCCAGAATGAATTCTGTGCAGAATCAGGCAGATCGTGAACACCATATTGAAAGCCCAGGGGGATCCAGGCAGAAACCATTTCCATAAATGGTAGAAGGGGTAATTATTCAAAATTAAATGTGTGTCATTTCTTTCTCATTAGCGTCAATAGGCAATGGCTTTAAAAACTGGAGTTGCGGCCTTGCCACATCTTGTAAACTCTGTCAGCTACACAGTTAATGAGAAGGAATTCCCGAATGAGGGGAATTGATGCATCGGTGTCATCTCAGCAACAGTCCTTGTAAACAAAGTGCCTCTTCTAAGCAATCGAAGTATTATAAATTGGCTGCTTAGACTCATTCTAGTAGGTATAAGAGAGGGCTGTTACATGGCTTATCAAGTATCATCGAGAAAGTTAGACCGGAACATAGTTTTCCTTTGGAAGCATTTCTAGTAATACAAGTTTCCCTCCCCGCCCCCAACCCTTTTACTCTTTCCAAAGAGAAATATTGGTTCTAAAAGCATTTTAGGCCTTTACAATGTATGCAGCATCATACTCATTTTTTCTAGAGAATAAAAAATGTGCTCACAAAATAAACATCTACCATTTATATTAACTCAGATGGAACTGTCCGGGGGCACCTCTAACTTTGGTTTAGTGTTTCCAATCACACCTGGTCAGGTATCTGGTGAACACATGGGGAGGCTTCCCATTTGCTCATCCTCAAATCATGGGGTTGCTAAGGATCGGACACGACTGAGCAAATTCACATTCACTTTTCACTTTCTTGCATTGGAGAAGGAAATGGCAACCCACTCCAGTGTTCTTGCCTGGAGAATCCCAGGGATGGGGGAGCCTGGTGGGCTGCCGTCTGTGGGGTCGCACAGAGTTGGACTCGACTGAAGCGACTTAGCAGCAGCAGCAGCAGCCCTCCTGGTGCACAGAGCTCCATTATGTAGAAACACAGTATTCACGCTGCCTGATATAGTTACACTAACTGACGCATGAAAAGCGGTCGAGACTTGAAGAGTCCAAGTGCCCGGTGTGAGCCCCAGCTCTCCCCCATACTGTGTCACCATGGACATGTCCCTGAGGCTGTCTCAGCCCCATGTTTCCTTGGCCGTAAAATGGGGACAACGGGTCCCTGACACATGGTCTCGCTTGCCAGAATTCAATAGAATGATTCCCGGTGGGAAGAGTTCGTATGCAGTGGGTTTATACGCCATTATTGTGGTGGGTGGTGGTGACCAAAGTTACCTTTGGCTTTGTTTTTATAAAAAGCATCCCTCCATGACTGAAAACCACTGTCCTTTTTAATGTTCATACTCAGTGTTATTTCTCTCTTGACGTTAAACACCCTTGGCCTCGTGAAGTACTATGCCCAGGTCAGTATATCTTTACGTGTGTATATCCTCCCCAGTGGTGCCCCATCAGCCTGGTGAAATAAACAAGATTTGCATCACCCTCCTTTTACATGTTAAAACAGAACTGAACCTCAGAGCAATTCTCTGACCTACCTGAGAACCTATTTGCTAATGAGAAAAATAATCTCAGTAACTGGTGACACACACTCATTTTCCCTCACGTTCTATCCCTCATTCATTCATTTGGCAAAACCTGCATAGGGTGAGCAACTGAGCTGGAAGCAAGGTACGGGATCTGCCCTCAGGGAGCTTCTATCCCAGTCCAGAAGACAGGTGGAAAACCAAAAGCAGATGAATAAAATCATTGCAAGTCAGATTAGTGCAGTGAAAGAAGGAAATAAGAGGTTGAAGTAGAAAACAACAGTTAAGAATTGTTCCAAGAAACCATAAACACCTTTGGTGTTTAAGTTCTGCCAACTTAAATAGTTGACAGAAACCATTGCCACAGCCCAAGTTGCTCAGTCATGCCCGACTCTTAAGGACCCCATGGACTGCAGCCTTCCAGGCTCCACCATCCATAGGATTTTCCAGGCAAGAGTACTGGAGTGGGGTGCCATTGCCTTCTCCACTGTAAGAGGTTACTATTCCCATTATACAGACGAGGAAGGCATGGGTCAAGGGATCAACCACATAATAAATGCAGCTGATATCTCCCTGAGTTCTTTTTCCTCTGGTGCCTAATTGCCTTCCTAGACCCTTAGGATGTAAATAGGCACGTTCTCCGTTGAGAATCAGTTTCTGGTTTTGTTAATGCAGCGGTTTCCTCACTTGCGGACACAGAGCCTGTAAAGGATCTTCAGTAGAATGCCTCTGATCATGATCCTGGATGGATCCCTCTGGTCCTCACTTAGAAATGGCTGTGATGAAGAACTGAGTTGACCTGGTTTCTTCTCTCCTCTCCTGAGCTCAAAGCAGGGCAATACTTTCCAGTTTGTGCTCAAACTTTGTTACGTTGATAAAAAGCTAGTAGCTCATACCAAGAAAAAGGATACAAATACACATGCCCTGTCTCATAGGCAGCTTAATCACACAGCAGGGAATTGCAGCCTGAACTATAAAGTTCTCTCTGAACATGTCTCATCCTGGTGGGACTCTCTGTCCTTTTAGGATGGGGCGAAGAGTCCTGCCACCTTATGAAAACAGATGGTGGAGACTGAAATCACGAGAAACCATATAAAGTACAAAATAATACCTTTAAGGAAAAGCATACCAATATCAGAGTAGCAGTTATAAATTGAGCTACCAAAGTGGTCTGATGCTCTGGCAGGAATGGGCAATTTACTATGGTAGGAAAATGTCGGAATTACGAGATGCTGTTGCTTTTTTTCATTTGAGAAAAATGCAACTGTCACAAGCAAGTTTCAGGCAAGTTTGTAACAAATGGCTACATTTTAGAATTAAATTTTAAACCACCAAAGAATCAAAGGAAAACTATGCCAAGAGCGAAGCAGAAGCGGTTCTCCTTCTGTGGATACAAGTGTACAAAAATCATTAGGACAAATAGTTATTGGACTTCAAATGTCTGACAGCCCGGTGTTAACTTGACTACATAAATCATGCCTCAGGCACGGACTATATTTCAACAGATTCTCTCTTTCCTTGGACAAGTTTTGAGGTTGCAGAAGTATTACTGTATTTCAAGAAGGGCTCAGGACCTAAATCAGTGCTATTTTTAGCATGCAGAACTAATTCTGCTTCTGCCAATATTTAAGACGTGTCGGTGTCCATACATGGTTCACAGGAAGAAGACAAGCTCTCTAGGGCCCCGTCTCCTGTTGCTGCAGCTCTGACCTTCCTTTATTTGTGTAAATGCTCCTGAATTCTTGCTACCACAGGGCCTTTGTACATGCTGTTCCAGCTGCCCAGAACTGGTTTTCCTCAATACAAGGCTTGATTAGTTAATAGCTACTCACACTTCACATCTGAGTGTCACCCCCTTCCGAAAGACTCCACTGATGCTCCCTTCCATGATTAAGTCAGTCTCTCTGCTGTCTCTTCGCCCCACTTTCTTTCCTTCTGAAGGTCACTGGCCTCAGTTTGTGATGTTACCCTCCTTAGTGTGAGTTTGTGCTGAACACCTCTCTCCTGTACTCTGTTGCAAGTTCAGTGACACCAGACGCTCACTTTTTTTTTTTTTAATACCCAGCTCAGGTCAGGCATAGCATAGAAGTTTAATAAGTCACTGTTGAGGAATTAATGTTACTTGCCATGCTTAAAAATCTGCACAAAACCTATCAATTCAATTGATTAGGTTGGGAGAAGAGGGGCAGGTGGTATGTGCCTGTGTTTTCCTGAAGGTGCTCAGCCTGCTGCCCCTTTCATGTACTGAAACAGAATCTCTCATCTGGAGAATCAACTTGGGCAAGTGTATTGAATCAGGGGCTCTGTAGGATTTATTGTGCTGCACGTGTTAAATGTTTATAACTCCATTATGTTGGTTTTTACATGACACTGAAAAAAAACCCTGCAAGATCTGCATTTATTTGAGTTGATGTGTGCTCCATTTTAAGTTAAAAAATATATATGAGAAATTCCCCAAATTCAATAAACTATGATATATAAACCTTAAAAGAAAAGGAATGCATCAGCCTCCCAGCTTTGATCATATTCTTCCCTCTATTAATTATTGTTATTCTCATAAATGAAGAATTGTTACATTTTACATCCTAGGAGGAATAAATTAGATCCAGGGCTAAACCTTTAGTAATAAAAATTATAAAATAATCAATGCTTATTAGGTGCTTACTTAAATAACAGTCTCTCATCCTGCAAAAAAAAAAAAAGTAAATAAATACAAACCTAAATGAACAAAAACCTTCAGCTCTTTGCAAGTGTTACACTTAAGATTTTCATTTTGAGTCTTTTAAAAAGTAATATAGTAACTAATATTTATTGAATGCTTGCCAAATGCCAGCTACCAGACCAAGCACTTGACATAGATAATAATGATCCTCAAAATGGAAATTATATTTTTAGCCTCACTTTTTAAATTTAAAAATTTTATTGAAGTCAAATTGATTTACAATATTGTGTTAGTTTCAGATGTATACAGTGAAGTGATTCAGTGTGTGTGTGTATGTGTGTGTGTGTGTGTATATATATATATATGCACACATATATTATTTTCTCATATTATTTTCCATTGTGGTTTATCACAGGATATTGAATATAGTTCCCTCTGCTATACAAAAGGACTTTGTTGTTTATGAAAATGAAAGTTGCTCAGTCGTATCTGACTCTATGCAACCCCATGGACTATATAGTCCATGGAATTCTCCAGGCCAGAATAGTGAAGTGGGTAGCCTTTCCCTTCTCCAGGGGATCTTCCCGAACTAGGGATTGAACCCAGGTCTACCCACATTGCAGGCGGATTCTTTACCACCT
>SJYC01151283.1:0-13012 GCA_006408675.1 Madoqua kirkii | reverse complement strand
CAAAACAAATTTCTTTATAGTAATTTAATCTCCTGAAATTTTACTAAATTCATTCTTTTAGTTACAGTAGTTCTTGATGACAATTTAGAATTTTCTATTTATAGTATTGTGTCGTGTCTTCTGCAAACAGTGACAGTTTTACTTATTCCCTTCCTACTTGAATTCCTTTTACTTCCTTTTATTACTATTACTATTTTTATCTGATTGTTGTGATTAGAATTTCTAATTCTTGTGTTAATAAAAGAGGTGATAGTGGGCATCATCCTTGTTTTATTCCTGATCTTACAGGAAATACTTGCAACTTTTCACCATTGAATGTTATGTTAGCTGTGGGTTTATCATAAATGGCCTTTATTGCATTGAGATATGTGTTCCCTCTTCACCCACCGTATTGAAACATTTTTATCATAAATGTTGAATTTTCTCAAAAGCTTTAGATGATTTTTATTTTTCACTTAGTTAATGTGGGATATAACATTGATCAGCTTGTGGATATTGAGCCATCCTTGCATCACTGGAATAATTTCCACTTGAGGATGGTATATGATCCTTAGAATGCACTGTTGAATTCCATTTGCTAACATTTTTTTTTTAAGGATTTTTGCCTCTGTGTCCATCAGTGATATTGGCCTATAAATTTCTTCTTCTTATTTTTTTGTGGTGTCTTTTGTCTGATTTTGTTATCCAGATGATGCATAAATCATAGAATGAATTCAGAAGCATTTCTTCCTCTTCAGTGTTTTGGAAAAGTTTGAGAAGATTAGGTGTTAAGTTTCCTTTAAATGTTTGGTAGAATTCACCTTTGTAGTCCAGTCCTGATATTTTGTTGTGGGGAGAGCTTTTTAAAATTATTGAAGCATTTTCATTGCTGGAGATTAGTCTGTTCATATTTTCTATTTCTTCTTAATTCAACCATGTGTAATTGTGTCTTTCTAGCAATTTATCCATTTCTTCTAGGTGGTCCCTTTTATTGGTAAATAGTTGTTCATAGCAATCTGTAATGATCTTTATATTTCTGTGGTATCAGCTTTAACTTCTTTTTCACTTCTGATTTTATTTATTTGGGCTCTCTTTTTATCCTAATGAGTATGGCCAAAGGTTTATCAATCTGATCTTTTAAAAAATCTAGCTCTTAGTCTCATTGACTTTTTAAATGTATATTTCACTTATGTATGCCGTGATCTTAATTATTTATTTCCCTCTACCGACTGACTTTTGTCTGAGGTTGTTTTTCTAGATCCTTTTGATGTAAGGCTGGGCTGCCTCATGTAGGAGATGTTCTTTAGGACTGAGCCACACTCTGCCCTCTAGTCACCAGAGCTCCCAGGGTGCCCACTGTGTAGACCGGGTGGGCCCTCTGCTGTGGGAGAGCTGGCTGCCATTAGTATGCTGGTGGGCAGGGCTGGCCTGACCTGCTGGCTGTCAGGAACTGCTTCACGTGGAGACTTCTGCCCTGCTGGTGGACGACACTGGGCCCCAGTGCAACGGACTGTGTGTCTGGGGATCCCAGGTTGGGTGCAGGCCATTGGTGGCCTGGGTCCCAGTGTGGCTAGCTGTGAGATCCGGGGTCCTGGGGCTGGTGTTGGCCCACTAGTTAGTGGGGCCAGGTCCTCACACCACTGGTTGCTTGGTCTGAGGAACTCCAGGACTGGTACCTACTAGCTGTTAGACAAGTAATCCCCCAGCACTAGTAGGTTAGAGAACAGGATTCCAAATGGCCTCATGGTAAAATGGTCTGCCCAAAATGTCTTCTGCTAACATGTGTATCCCTGGGAGAGTCGCATTCACCTCCAGTCTCTCCAGGAGGCTTTCCAAAATCAGTAAGTGATTCTGATCAAGGCTCCTTTCAAGTTACTGTGTCTGTACAGGGTCGTGGAGTGTGTGAGTTTTGTGCACAGCCTTGGAGAGCAGAGTCTTTGTTTCCTATAGCTCTCTGGCTTTCCCATACACCAGCTCCATTGAACTTCAGAGCCATAGGCCCTGGGGGCTTTTGCTTTTCCTCCTGGAGTAGGACCCCTGGGCTGGGAAGCTCAATGTGGGGCTCAGACCTATTACTCCTCGTGAAAATTTTCTGCAGTTATGATTTGTTGTTCAGTCGCTCAGTTGTGTCTGACTCTTTGCAACCCCGTGGACAGTAGCATGCCAGGTAACTATGATTATCCTCCCATTTGTAGGCTGCCTTCCAATGGATGTGTGTCTTGACCCCACTTATTGTCTCCACCCCTACTACCTGTCTCACTGTGATTCCTTCTTTATATCTTTAGTTGTAGAAAATATTTTCTGCTAATCTTCAGATTGTTTTTACTGATAATTAATTGTTCTGTAAATAGCTAATCATTTTAGTGTCCTTATGGGAAGGAGTTCAGGGTCTTCTTACTTAAGCATTTTGGCTACACCTCCTTCTTAAATAATACCATTTAATCAACATTCAGGCATTAACCCTGTGATCTCTTGGACTGTTGTACTATTCTGATAGAGAATCTGCATAGCCTGCGATGCTGAACTTCTAAGACACTTAGAACATGAAACTGTTATGTCTAATACAAATGGTCAGTGGCATATAAAGAAATTGAAGTTCACTGTTACTCATTAGAAATGCTTTAAACCACAATGAGGTTCTAATTCATACAGATAACATGGAAAAGACTGATAGCATCAAATATCGGAGAGGATATGGAGGAGCCTGCATTGCTATTGAAATACAGTGGTATAAGTTCTTTAGAACATGGTGACACCTTTAAATGTTAAACATTCATGACCTTCTAATATAGCAATGCTTATTCCTAAATATCTCTAAATATTTACTCAAGAACAGTCACAACATACAACCACAAAACTCTTGTGCTGAAATTTATTCTTAATTCACCTTTGGGGGGTGGGCAATCCTCTATTGATGTCCTTTGCTATACTGAGGGCAGAGGAACTGATTATCTTTCCAAGATGTTTTTATATAGCAAATGGCCTTAGGAGATACAGATAGCATATCATCGGAAGCATAGGGATTTCACCTTTGGGGGGTGGGCAATCCTCTATTGATGTCCTTTGCTATACTGAGGGCAGAGGAACTGATTATCTTTCCAAGATGTTTTTATATAGCAAATGGCCTTAGGAGATACAGATAGCATATCATCGAGAAGCATAGGGATGGTTTGTTTACTAGTCAGTATATGAAGATAGTATCTCCCTCTGGAAAAAAGGCCAGGTAGGCAACGGCACCCCACTCCAGTACTCTTGCCTGGAGAATCCCATGGACGGAGGAGCCTGGTGGGCTGCAATAAATGGGGTCGCTAAGAGTCAGACACAACTGAGCGACTTCACTTGAACTTTTCACTTTCATGCATTGGAGAAGGACATGGCAACCCACTCCAGTGTTCTTGCCTAGAGAATCCCAGGGACGGGGGAGCCTGGTGGGCTGCCGTCTATGGGTTTGCACAGAGTCAGACACGACTGATGTGACTTAGCAGCTTCGCTTGAAGTCCTTTAGAAAAGACTCAGACTCCCTAAGCTCAGAGATTGAAAGTGTTACGATAAGCTCATTGTTCGTGCAGCATCTGCCTGGACTGTACTTTGCCACCACCTTGGACTTGAGGTGGTAAGGAGGGAACTCTGAGAAGACAGTATGTTCTTACTGTACCTAGCTCTGAACCAGGGGCCTTACATCTTCAGCCAGTATCCATACAACTGTGGCAGGCTAAACTCTTATACATAGAATCAACTCTCAGACCCTCCGTGGGGCTTGACAAGCCCCAAGCTAGAGATAGCGCAGGTGTCCATCCAGAGGAAAATGGATAATTAAACTCTAACATATCCATTCAGTATAATGGTACTTTTGATACATGCCACAAACTGAATAAATATCAAAACTCTTATTCTGAGTGAGAGTAAGCAGAGAGAAAAATGTGTATTGTATAATCTTTATATGAAATTCTAGTATAGGCAAAATTAAGTTATTAATGGGTCAATGGTTGCTTTATAGTGGAGGGAGAAGGGTTAACTGTGAAGGGACACAGGATAACTTTCTTGAGTGATGAAAACATTCTGTGTAGGCCTTCACATTTGTCCAAATTGATTAAACAGTTCATTTATGACCCAGTGTTTCATTATATTCAGAATGTATCACCATTAGGAATATCACAGTTTGAACTGAGAGTCAGACAACTACACTCAGCTCTTTGCTAGACACTTGTTATCTGTGTGATCTAGGGATACAGTATTGAAATGAAGCTTCAGTTTCCTTACCTGTAAATGGCAGTATAACAATAGCATCTTCATCATTGTTTGATTATGAGAATTAAATGAGATAATGCATGTAGAGTGCTTAGAATAGGTTTTGGAGAAGAGAAAATAATGAATGTTAGCTATTGTTTTTCATTGTAGTACTCTTGATGAATACCAGACAACTTGAACTTTGTAAAGTAGTCTGATAAAGAGTTACATAACTATGCTTCAGTCACAGATACAACGCCTGCAGAGGCAGGATCGCAACCCAGATATGTCTAATATCAGCCTCGATGTTCCTAACTCTTGCCATGGTTGGTCTGAAGACAGGAGAGATGAAAGTACCATCACATTGGTTGCAAAATATTGAGATTTTGATGGGCTTTTTTCTCATTAAATCATACTGGCTACATGCATTTTAAACTAAGCCTGGATTTCTAGATTTTACATCAAGAACCTCTTCTTCACTGGCCTACAGAGGAGTGTCGACCAACAATACCTAAGTTCCTTCCACCGCAGCGTGGATGCGTAGCTAGTTGCTCCTGAGCCAAATCATCCCATGTGTTCTGGCTGCTGAACTTTCAGATTCAGGTTTCTGGTTATTACTTGGTTAAGATTCTTTTCCCTTGCCATTTTAGCTGTTCTACATTTGTTTTTTATTACAGACGACATGTGATATTCCTAGAAGCTCAGAGCCTTTGTCTGAGAAACTGAGAACTGCCAAGTTGAAAATCGTATCGACTTTATTTCTATTATGAATGTTGTTAGGGTTCAGTAGGAAGAAACCTATCTATCTCATTGCTGAAAGATAACGATTAAATGGTCAATAGAATATGTTATAAGGTATGTGTACATATGTATAAAACTTTAGTGTAAAATCAATCTTGCCTTGAAAAAAGAGCTAACTCAATATTTTTTTTATCATGGTCACTTGAATAACTTAATTGAAACCAGTGAGAACAGTGATAAGTAGAGTCTTTAGGCACTAAGATCCCTATTTAAGAGAAAGATCCCAAATATCAGGGTTCAGTGACTTACTGTTTTCTCACCATCTTTGTCTGCAGTCATCTGCTCACCTAAATTAAGTATTCCTTCTCAGTCATTGGCTATCCATGGTAAATGATTATAATCTTTGTTTTCTACCTTTTTACAAAAGTTACTTTCTTATTATTTCACTTTCCTTTTTATTATTTTTTCTTTTATTACTATTTTTATTATTTTACTTCACAATATTGTATTGGTTTTGCCATACATCAACATGAATCCACCACACGAGTACACGTGTACGTGTGTTCCCTATCCTGAACCTCCCTCCCACCTCCCTCCCTGTACCATCCCTCTGGGTCATCCCAGTGCACCAGCCCCGAGCATCCTATATCATGCATCAAACCTGGACTGGCAATTCATTTCTTAGATGATGTTATACATGTTTCAATGCCATTCTTCCAAATCATCCCACCCTCTCCTTCTCCCACAGAGTCCAAAATCACTTTCCTTTCCAGTATATTTACTCATCCTTTCCTCCTTTCTGGATGCTCACTATACCCCAGGCCCTTTTTTGGAGTTCTGGGTATATTACAATGCTGAGAAACCAGACTTGCTTCTGGGGAGTTCCGCATACATATATACATATTTCATTTTTATTTATAGTCACCAGCACTGGATACGGAACTCAAATGGAGCTACTCCATGGCACTTTCTTTTTATTTATACTTTCATTGGACTGATGATCCCGCAAGTTCTTTCAAACCTCCTAGTGGGATCAATTCCCTTTCTCTGCATTTCTCAAGGCAAAGAGGCATTATGCCAGTGAGATGAAATCATTCCATCCCCACAGCATGCTTACCTTGCTTCAGGAAATAACTCTGGACCCTAGGAGTCAGATGACTCTGCTTGTATCTGTACTGTGTATGCATGTATGTGTGCTAAGTTGCTTCAGTCGTGTCCAACTCCTTGTGACTCCATGGACTGTAGCCCGCCCAGCTCCTCCGTCCATGGGATTCTCCAGGCAAGAATACTGGAGTGGGTTGCCGTGCCCTCTTCCGGGGGATCTTCCCGACTCAGGGATCGCATCTGCGTCTCTTACATCCACCTGCACTGGCAGGCAGGTTCTGTGTGCTCCTCCCTATGTACCTGGGGAGCAGAGTCATACTCTCAGCCCCAGGGTGAGAGCTGGAAGCTCTGCATTTCAGCAGAAACATCGGACTGGAGCTGTGAACAGGGAGTGCATGAGAGGGTTGTGTTCCTGTCTGTTTCCCTTGGCTCTCGTGGGTGTTTGACACGTAATTCCACTCTTTTTTAACTTTTTCAATTTACTGTTGAAGAAAATAGATTATTTACTATTTTTGTAGAATTTCTTACGTTTGGATTTTGCTTTCATCTCTGCAATGTTGACTTGCATGTTGATTTTCCGTACTTCCTATAAATTAGTTAATACATCCAAAAGCTTGATCAGAGTTCATGCTGTTCTTTCTTTCTCTTTATTTTCCTCTCCTCTCCTTTTCTTTTTATTTCCTCTTTCTTTCTTTCATACTTCTTCTCCCTCCTTCCTTTCTTTCTTTCCTCCCTATTCCCCTCTCCCTTTTTTTCCCTTTCTTTGTGTGGTGTTTATTGATTTGACAGGACATTTACCAGTTGGTACTGTACATTTACTATTGCCTCATATCCAAAGACAGATATCTGCCTTTAATTTTGTGAGATGTTAGTATCACAAATAAAAATGTTTCTGTTTAGAGAGAAACAAATACTGGGAGCAAAGAAGCTAAATTGACGTTTAATTTTTACTCTGAAAATTTGTTTTTTGTATACTCTCATGAAGACTCACATATACAACGTCATTGTCTAAATTAAGGCAAATAAGTTATAATTTCTAAAACAAACAAAGAAAGATGATGGTGGAAGAGAAGTTAGAGGACAAGAAAAAAGGGAAAAACTAGCAATAGTTCCAGTATCATCCCCCTGACCTGTTGTCTCTAAAGTTCTCATCAGGGTTTTAGTAGCTATTGGTGATAATAGTAGAGACCCAGTATTTCACCTGATGTTTAAACAAATTTCTAATAAATTGACTAGTATTCTAAAATTTCAACCGAAATATAAATCTTGGAACGGCACAAACAAAATTTCAGAGAACTAGAACATCATTAATGAAGGAGTTCTGCTGAGGGATCAGTTAGGAAACAAGGCATCTATATGAATGGCTTTTTCTTACTCTTGTAGTCATTGCCAGAAAGATTGTTTCACCAATAAACTTGCTATTTGTGTAGAAGCAGCAGCCTACTCTGTAAAGAGAGCAATTTAGCCTAAGAAGTCAGAAATCTCGGTGAGAGAGGAAATCTAGGTGAGAAGCGGAAACTGAATCTGTGCACTTTAAGAAGCCCCATCTTCTTGTTTGGTATATCAAGATTTCTTGTGTGTTTCAGAAGCACTGTTCTTCCCTGAGCTCAACTGGCTGGCAGTACCTACAACAGACTTTTCTTGGAAGTCAAGTCCTTGGTTGAGTCTCTCAGAACACCTTCTACACATTGAGGGTGTGTGAAACTTGGGTCTAAACTATAGTTCCTTCCAATTTGGTGCCGTGTATGCATTATATAAAACCTACCCCTGCTAAAACATGTTGACTCGCTGCATATATCATTGCCTGCACCCATCTTGAAATAAAACATGAAGTGTAGAGAAAAACCCAGCTGAGCCAATTAAGTGGTCTTCTGGGAAGCATTCTCCATGGAAAATGGTAAGAAACGAGGGTTTGTGGTCAGACCTTCTTTTATTCTTTTGCTAGAGTTGTTTTTGCATCTGTAGCAGGGTACTGTACTGAGTTCACTGCAGAACATGATAATGTTAGTGGTTTGAGTCACAATTTAGTCATCCAAGGTAGAGGATCAGTTATTTTATTGCGTTCTTTTGTTGCTGTTCCTCTGCCAGCTTTTCGGCATTTTCTCTGGGCATTAACTTTTCCACCCAAGAAAAGGTCAGGGGAAGCTATGATGGTGGTTGACAAACTGTCCATTTTCTCCTTTCAGGAAACTCAAGTGAGACATTCATTGGAATATGAAGATGTAAAACTCAGGGCTAGCATGAACTTTGAGATTATCTGTGGCTCTAAACTCAAGCTGGAAACAGAAATAAACAAAGGGAAAGCTCCAGGTTCATTGCTTGTTCATGTGCATCTATGGACAGAACCATTTAGTGAACGGTCTCTAAATGAAGTAACAGAGGGATAGGAAATGGCACCCACGAAAGCGCTGGGAAGTGTTAGCATGAAACTGTGAAGAGTGCTTAGCGCAGAGCTGTTGACTAGGAAGAGCACAGTAAGCGCAGGCTGCCTGTTGCACTATGGAAAAAACCTCCACTGTTCTTTGCACAAGTTGCTTGCCTCATTCGGTTCTTACTTAGCCTCAGCTTCGAACAGAGGCACAGTGGCAGTGAAGGCCTTTGGTCTCAATCCAGAACTTCTGACTTTTCTTCTACTTGGGTTTCTTGGCATGATCTGTTACCAGATTCTATGAATGCTGGAGGAGGGAGGGGGATGGGGGGGGGTCACTGTTAAAACAAAAAAGCCACAAAAGAAATTTGCATAAAATAGTTTTATTTTACCATTGACATTCATCTTATAAAGAGAAATCTGTACCCGTGAGAGAGAGAAAAAGAAATCTCTCTGAGGTAGTCATTTACGTATTTTTAAGTTATGGGAGGGAGTACAGTAGCATTTTCGTAAGGCTTGCCTGGTCACTGTAGTATTCTGAGAACCTGCAACGTTTTCTAGTGCTCCAGGATACCCACCCTGCTTCTCCTGCAGCCTCTGAACCCGGCATCTGGCAGTTGGGTCACTACTTGAATATGCCCCGACTCTTCTCTTTGACATATCCTTTTCCTGTTTTTGTTAAAGCATTTATCATTTGCAAACTACCCTAGCATTAGTATTTTAATTATATACAGTACCACTCAGGAGTTTAGCCTCAAGAAGTGTTTAAGTTTGTGGCTTTACGGTCAATAAAATGAATTTGTGTAGCGCAGGATTTAGAAGCACAGTCTGCACGAGCATGTCTGCTTCCAAGAGGTCTTCCTGATGCAAATAACTGCCATTAATATGTGAAATCAAATAAAAATTATAATTTATGAATCCCCTAAAAACAAGATAAACACTCGGCCAGTTGTTCATATCTGTTTTTTGGTAGGGTTCTCAGTTCAACCTGGCAAGTATCTTTGGTTTGTTTCCTTCTTAAGCCCAAACCCTTTTTTTTTTTAGTTTAATTTTGCAATAGGATTGTTTCTGTTCATAATTTCAGGTCCATAACTTCTTACCTTTTCTATTCTTTCTTCTCCCTAATAGTTTTCTCTTACAGATTACCTAAGGCATATATTCTGAGAAAATAGTATATTAAAATCGACAAGATAACCAGGGCTTTCAAAGAGAGAGGATCTAACTAGCAGAACAAACACTAGAAATTCTGGTTGGGAGAGAGTTTGTGTAGAGCAGCTGACAGTTTATTCAACAAAAGCTTACAGGAGTGTGCATTTAAAGATAAATACTGGACTGTGTGGGTAAAAATAAAAATACGTCAGAAAATCAGGAGCCTTTAAAAGGAAAGCTTCTTTGCATGCTGGGGAAATAAAAAACAGTTAATGCTTTACAGTTCTCCTCATTTTATCTAAACCTCAAACCCTTTCCTGGGAAATGTGATAAAAGGATGAACTTCATTCAAGAAAAGAATATAACGACATCTCAGTTCATAGAAAGCCTGAAAGAATGAGGTGCTAATTGTGAACTGATTGAAAATGCTTTCTGTTTTTTCTGTTTTAATCTACATTGTTAAAAATATTTCTTGAAACTACCCTTCTTTGCACTTTTGTTGGGGAGAAAGCATACTTAAGCTTGTCCCTTGAGATGTTGTAAAATGGTACGTGAATAAGAAGTGCAGTGTTCAAAAAATCCTGGGAAACCCTGAGTATCAAGCTTTTTAGTTAAATAGATAAGCTATTGAATGTGTCACTTAGAAAAAACTGTACAGTATTTCTTGGCTTGGCTAACTCACAGCTCAGTAGTATTTTCACATCATTACCCCATTTTTATTCTGCTGTTATTTGTATGCTGGGTAATTGGCTCAGGACCACAAAATGACTAGAGGAATTGCAAATGTCTGGGTGTGTATACGCGCGTGCCTGTATATGTGTATGTGTTTGGGGGGTGTGAAACGTTTGATACAGTTGAGTTCCGTCTCTCTTTGAGAGCAAATGAACTCTCTCAGGAATTCCTCTATATACTTAACGTTTTTATTGACATATAGTTGATTTACAATTTTGTGTTATTTTCACGTATACAGCAGGCAACTCAGTTATATATACATAATTGTGCTCTACAGTAGGTCCCTGTTGTTTACCTGTTTTATATACAGTAATGTGTGTCACCTAATCCCAAACTCCTCATTTGCCCCCACCTGACTTTCCCCTTTGGTAACCATAAATTTGTTATCTGTGTCTATGGGTTGATTTTTGTTTTGTAAATAAGTTCATTTTTGTTATTTTATATGTGGAACCAATAAACTCTTTTCTTCCATCTCATCATGTAGAATTGTAACCCTTGCCTGTTCCTAAATTAGTGCTTGCTGAGGAGGAAATTGAGTTGTCTCAGATAAATGAGGATTGAGTCAGTGAGGCTCAGGAAAGGTCCAGAATCCTGTCCTCCTGCAGATGGCCACCGGCACCAGAAGAGACCAGATCTCAGTTAGGGGAGGAAGGGGAGGGTGGCAGATGAATAACCAGAGACTCTGAACTTGGTGCACGGTTGCATTTACCAACGTAGGGGAAATAAAGTTAGCCTTTTGTTGTTGTTAATGAACTTGATGCTGTTGCCGAAACTCAGCCTCTGACCACTGGTACTGAACAAAAATGCAGAGACAGAGTTTTGGGTGAAGTAGAAAAGAGTAGATTTTATTGCTTTGCCAGGCAGAGTGGGCCACAGCGGGCTAATGCCCTCAAGACCATGTGAGGGGATTGTGAGGAGTTTTATAATGTTTAAGAAACAGGGTGTGGTCAGCTGGAGGATCATTCTCCCACTGGTTGGCATCAAGGTGGAGTTTCAAGCATCCTCATTCTGGTTTCAACTGTCTAGGGTCTGTGTACTTGTGGTCACCAGTTTTCACCTGGAGGGGGTCTGCTTCCTGCAAAAACAGCTTAGGACTACGTGTCAGGCCTTTGTCAATATCTTTTGGGTAACTGGGAGCTCCGTGATTCTGTTATGTGGCAAAATTTATAGTCTAAATTCTTACCGGTTCTCCAGCCAGCAGCAATTCCTTGTTTCTACATCTTAACATCTCCCAAACATTAACTCTTCAGTTAGCATTTTACTTAAGAAGATAAGGACACAGGGGCTGTACACAGTTTCATTATGAGGCTACATTTTTCAAGTCCTAGTAGCCCCAAAGACAAATGGACACTTTTTTCTCACAGCCTTTAATAAGCTAATATATCTCTCTGGTGACTGTTCAAAAGAGGGATTAAAGCCTATAATGTTTCACACATAATAAAGTATTTCATCATTTAAAATATTGGAATTATTTTTCAAGGCATTCCATCTGATATGAATGTCTTTATAAAAGTAGTTGAAAAACTGCTGTCTTGAATTACTAGTCTGAACCTGTTTCATAATGTATATTTTATAATGGTCATAACACCTTCAAGATTGCCTTTTTAAGTACCATAAAAAATAAGAGAAATTTGTAAAGTAGCAGGTTATAAAAGTAATATTAGAAAATGAATTGCCTTATAACCGTAAATATAGTAAAATGTTAATGTGAGATCCTAGTGAGTTCACTATAAAATTCTTTCATCCTTGCTCTACATTTAAATTTTTTCATGACAGAAAGTTGGAAAATAGTAAGCAACCGTAACAAAGCAAAGAATAAATTTTTGTATGCAACCATAAACCAGTGGAAATACTTAGGAAAGAAAGCCATATTTATAATTGCAAAACTAAGTAAAATACCAAATGCTAACTTTCCACAAAACACTCAAAACTCGTGTGTGAGAAAAATTTTAAAACACCATTAAAGGAAACAAAAATAGACGAGCAAATGGAAAGTCATAAATGGGCATTCTCACCTTTGTAGAGACTTTTGTTCTAGCTAAGTGCTAGAGCATATATAAATACAATGTAAACCCAGTAAATGTAATACCACTTTTTTTTTTCTCTTCTCAAGATAGATAAGTAGTTAGTCAAACTCATTTGAGTACATAAACAAAAACTACTAGAACATTTGGGGAAGGGGAGGAATAATAATTGTAGTGAGAGAGAGGTTAAATCTACCAGTTATTAAAATATATTATAAGGACTTTATAACTGAAACTGTAGTGTTGGCTCATGAATAAACAAATCAAACGGTGGAATAAATGTTAAAAATCCAGAAATATACCTAATTACACACGAAAACAGTATATAATGAAGGATGCACTTCATATCAGTGAGAAAAGTTGAACTGATGTATGTTACAATAACTAGTTATATGAAAAAACATAAAATTTTAATTCTTCACATTGTACCCCAGAATATATTCCAGATGGATGGAACATCTAAGTTTAAAAAATAAAATTATATAAGTGCTAGAAGAAAGCATGGATAAAAAGCATTCTATACTCTGGGAGTGGGCCATTTTTTCTAGCTATGACAAAATCCAGAGGCAGTAATAAGAAAATAAATTGTTTTTTTAAGAAAAAGTGTTTTTATCTAATGTAATTTTATGCAGAAAATCACTAAAGTGAGTAAAATAAAAATGACAAACTAGGAAAAATATTTGCAACT
>SJYC01151282.1:0-27679 GCA_006408675.1 Madoqua kirkii | reverse complement strand
AAAGAATGAATATACTTTATTAATAAAACTATTTTTTAAAACAGAAGAAAATTATTAACTTTTAATTAAAACATATAGCATAAAATAAATACAATAGCTTTGAACTATATGCAAATATATTCAATCTCTCCTGTAGGAAGAAAAATGCAAATAAAAATATACTGTTGTACACCATTTCTCACCTATATGACGGAAATCCAAGTTTGAGGACATGCTCAGTTGTCAAGTTGTTGGGAATGAACTCTCACTCTTTGCTAGTGGGAGAGCAAATTAGTGCAACCGCATTAGAGGGGAATTTGCCGATATTTAGCAATAAACTCTTGAGCACAGCAATCGCTTTTCTCAGACTAAATGAACAAAATATTCAGATAAGAACTGAGAAACACATATTTTCCCAAGGCTGTTCATTGCACTACATTTTTAGACAGTTAGCAAGATTATTATTCTAAGAATGTTACCTGTTTATTACAAATTGAGGAAATAAATAGTTGTAATGGTGTCATTAAGAACCAGGATTTTCCTCATTTAAAAAAAAAAAAAAAGGCAGAAGTATAAGAATGTCAAGATAAGTAAAGACCCTGTGGTCCAGAATTTGAATTGAAGGTAGCAGTGTGGATTCATGACAGATTTTATCTTCTCCAAAACAGATTCCTGCTTTAACACACTGCAAAGGTCTAGACCCAGTGAAGAGCAGTGAGCACAAGGTTGATTGGTACTTGAATGGTATACACCCGAAACACAAAAGTGTCTGCCATTTGAGATACTAATGTGTGCTCGGTAAAGGAAAAACATGAATTCACATAATTTGGGGAAATTCTGAACTTTCTCCTTGGAAATTATACTTTATGATAAATACTCTGAAACAATCTCTCAGTAAAGAAATCGAGCAATGTTTAACACAGTGGCTGTGGGGAGCACGCTGTTTTGTAGGGGATGGACTGCAATTGTAGAATCTCTGTTGTTTCGTTCCTGCACAAATGTGTCATTGAAAATAGTCTGGGCAGTGCTGCTGTGAAAGTGAAACTCAGTCTGTGGTGAACTATTTGTCGTAGAGGTTCGGGAGGTCTTGGGAGTTCCTGGTATTATCATGTCCTTAACAAATGACTAATTTAATGCAAGTGTTGTTTAGAATCTATCAAATATAAATTCTGTGTTCAGTGCTGGGAATGGAACGGGTGTGAAAAGGAAAGTCTGGTAAAGCCTTAAAATGCAGTGATACGATTAATTTGATTATAAAGATTTGAAACAGTTTATGAAGATCTTTGTGATCAAGAAGCTAAGTATAAGCAACAATTGTACTATGCCATGGAGTGAGAATTAAGTTATGATGAGCAAAAGCAAGGAGGGACATTTCTGGCAAAGCAAAGAGCTTGAGCAAAGATAACATTAGAGTTGATGTTTACAGGAAAAATAGCCACACTTGTCTGGAGCAAAATATATATGTGTGCGTGCCTGCATGCTAAGTTGCTTCAGTCGTGTTCGACTCTGCAACCCTATGGACTGTGGCCCACCAGGCTCCATGGAATTCTCCAGGCAAGAATACTGGGGTAGGTTGCCACACCCTCCTTCAGGGACTCTTCCCAAAATGTGTGTGTGTGTGTGTGTGTGTGTGTGTGTGTGTGTGTGTGTGTGTGTGTGTGTGTGTGTGTGAATTATAGGAAGAGGGTGAGGTAAGGATGAGGCCAATGAAGTAGAGAAATGTTGCTTCTGGGTTCTGGTAAGCATGAGTTGTTATCATTGCTGTTCCCATTCATGACCTTGGGAAGGTGGTTTCATTTCTGTGAGGCTCAGCTTTCCCATCTGTATAATGAGGACAAATGATATTTAAGTCACGAAGGGAGGATAAAATAAAAAATCATGTATATAAAGCTTTCAGCACAGTGGAGGGCACTTAATCACTGCTGGTTCTTACTGTTACTAAGCAGAGAGGAACAAAGTGATGAATATACTCCATTGTCAAGGGAAAGTATTTGGATTTCATTTTGAAGGCAGTGAAGAACTATTGGAGAATTCTGAGCATGAGGGTGAAGTGATTAGCTCTGTGGTTTGGAAATGTGAACATGGAAGAGTGAGGAAATGAAGAGGGACACCTGGCATTGTGTCCTGATTGGAGATGAGGAAGCATAAATGGGACCTTTGTAGTGTGGCCAAAACTGTTCACTTTTTAAGAGATTTTGGCTATTTGTTAGATACATGTATGTAGGAGGGTGGATTGAGAGATAAGAAAGAAAAAAAAAATCAGAGTTTCCAACCTGAGCATCTGAGTAATACCAGTAATACCAAAACCCGCGACAGACAACGTAGGAAGAAGGACAGGTATATAGAAGAAGGTAGTGATTTCAGGAGTAGTATTTAATTAGTTTTCTCTTACTTTTTTTTGGTCCCTCCCTTCTAGAATAAGTGAGCTTTGAAGATTTGAATGTGGTGACCCAGCTTCTAATCCCATTAATCCCTTGACTCTCTAGGGTCACTGTGTTTTGGAAAGAATGTTGGCTTATTACAAAGGTTGTGATTGTGATCATCAGAAGTACTGCTTCTGAGATCTATCACATGTATCAGAAATGAACTCCAGTAATGAACTCCAGTAATGAACAAATATCCAGTAATGAACTCCAAAGTCAAATACCCCAAACCATCAAAGCAACCAAACATGGTAGCCAAATGTAGATATGCGGCCTGCAGGACTGGATTCCTCAAAGCATGGCTTTCTTTAAGCAGAGTTGAATGTAAATGCAAATTGAAACCTTCTCCTCAACACCAATGTTTGTGTGTGTTTCCTGTTTCCATGTGCAGGACAGGAGAGAATTGGGAAAGACTCCAACTATGAGCAGAGGGTAAAGTTCAGTTTGTGATTGACGCAGTGTATGCAATGGCTCACGCCCTTCACCACATGAACAAGGATCTCTGTGCTGACTACCGGGGTGTCTGCCCAGAGATGGAGCAAGCTGGGGGCAAGAAGTTGTTGAAGTATATCCGCAACGTGAATTTCAATGGTGAGTCTCCGTGTTTTTTTATCCCCCTCAGGCTGACATGGGGAGTTTATGTTTTAGAAAAGCAACATCTAGAGAATGCCATAAAACTCTAGTATGTCTCAAGTATTATATGTGAAACTGACATTTGCTCATAATGACAGTGAAGCATTGATACCAAAGTACTTTATGAATCTAAGAAGTCACATTATGACAAGTATTTTAATGCTTTTATATATTTACCAATATTCTAAAATGCTGACATGTGGTAAACCAGATAACCAGAACATCCAATAATATAACTCTGGGTGATACATAACTTGGTGGCATCTAAGTCTTTTGGCAAGACAGAAATTTGTCATAATCATCTGGTATCTTTTTAAACAAATATTTCAAAATTCCAATATCTTGATCATGTGATATATTTTGCTGGTGCTCATTAAACATATTTAAACATCTCTATTCCAGTCTCTTGGAATCCTAAATGCTGAAAGATTCTGGTTTCATCAGTTGAGTAATCAGATTACAGTTTTACTCGAGTATGTGAATTATATCATTTCAAATGATTGTATAAATGCTAAATGTATTATTTAGCAGTGAGTGAGCAAATGAATAAATAAATTTGGGAGGGTTATAGTTTACCTGGGGCTGTCCTGGTGGCTCAGAGGGTAGAGAGTTGGACTGCAGTGTGGGAGACCCAGGTTCGATCCTTGAATCTGGAAGATCCCCTGGAGAAAGAAATGGTAACCTCCTCCAGTATTCTTGCCTGGAGAATCCCCATGGACAGAGGAGCCTGTAAGGCTACAGTCCATGGGGTTGATAAGAATCAGACATGACTGTGCAACTTCACTTTCACTTTCATGGTTTACCCTCTTTTTCTTAAAACAGAAGTTTTTTGTTTTTTGGTGTTTTTTTTTTTTTTGCCAAATTTTTCCTTGGTGAACGTCAGTAGGAATGGGAGTGAATAAGGGGAAAGGAAGGCCAGATGCTTTAGGTACTCAAGTTAATTGAAATAATGATTATGATTTTCTGTAACACCAAAATCTCATATTAGAAACTTATTTCTCAAGGTATAATACTTTGGTAGAAATTAATAAAGACAGTGAAGTCACTCAGTTGTGTCCGACTCTCTGCGATCCCATGGACTGTAGTCTACCAGGCTTCTCTGTCCATGGGATTTTCCAGGCAAGAGTACTGGAATGGATTGCCATTTCCTTCTCCAGGGGATCTTCCTGACCCAGGGATCAAACCCAGGTCTCCTGCATTGCAGGCAGACGCTTTACCCTCTGAGCCACTAGGAAAGCCCAGAAATTAATAGGTTACCTAAAATAAATGAGTAGAGATGAGTGGGGAATATAATAGATTTATTATGAGCATTGGCTGATACAGTTTTGGAAACTGATATGCCCCCTATAAGACATGACCTGCCACCTATAAGCTGGAGAACCAGAGAACCAGCGGGGTGCTTTAGTCCACGTGCACAGGCCTTGGGGTCAGAGGGTCAGTGGTGTAAGTTCTGATCTGCTTCTGAAATCCAGAGAACTAGGAGCACCAATGTCTGAAGGCAGGAGAGGATGGGTGTCTGCTAAAGCAGAGAGAGTGAATTTGCCCTTCTTTTGCATTTGGTTCTATTCATACATTCTAGGGATTGGGTGGTGCCAGCCCACAATGAGGAGGGTCACCTGCTTCATTCTGTTAGCAATTCACCAATTCTTTATTCACTTTAACCATTCTTCAAGGAACAACCTCGAATATACACAGAAATCAAGTTTTGCCAGCTGTCAGGGCTTCTGCAGTCAAGCTGACACATAAACTTAACCATCTTGAATGTCAATTATATCTTGATTAAAAAGTAATCTCTACATGGGATAATGCAAAATTTTATACAGTAATAAACCTTATATATTGCATATGAATAATGTAACCATACTGCAGAGAGTGAGGGAAAAAAGGATGCAAGTAATTTTTGAAGACAGTGTTTCACTGTACACTGTCAGTCTGAAGATATAAAGGTAATACCCAGATAGTGCACAGTAGCTAGTAGTTAGTATGTTTTCTTCCCACAATTCTGAGGCTTATTTATGTCCACAAGAGAAGTGAGAGATTTAGTAAAAGATATTGCAGATAATGAGCATCAGGTCTCTCATGGTCAGGGAGAGAAATGCCTAGTAAAGATGGGAGAAAATTAAAGTAACACTGTGTTGACTGTACCAACATGCAGTATAGCACACAGGTGGAGAGATACAGAAGCGGATAAGGTTATGTCTGCATGCATATAAACCTCTGCTGTCTAGTTCTGCCCACTGAGAGTGCCTAGGAGTGATGACATCCTGATAGAAATAACTGCACCTTCATTCACATCTTATTTATAAATACCATTCTCCAATGAAATAGAGCTAGGCATCTCTAGTGGAACTCTTAATTCAGGGGCCAGAGCAGGGCAAGTAGAAGATGAGCTTGAAACCGTGTTGTGCCACAAAGTAAGAAAGTGCTCAGAAATTGATGGGACCATGTCGAAGGGGCAGAGGAACCAGCCTGAAGAAGATCCCATCAGCTAATTCTAAACCAATAATAGATTTAACTGATACATTAAATATCAATGAGTTCATGCTCACAGAAATAAATAATTGAACACATAATCTGGGAGAAGGGACAACATGATGGGAGGCTGGAGATAAGAAATTCGCCAAAGACCTCAGTAATACTTGCTTAAGGTAAGAACCATCAATGGATGCTAAAATTCTGGGACTACAGTAAGATGAGAAATAAGATATTTCCCTAGCTTCAAAGTATCATTCATCATGGAACATATTAATTACAAAGGGGAAAAGAGCAACTTTGAAGTAGAAAAACCTGGAATGCAGTACTTAACTAAGTCATCTAGGTTAATGTCACCAATAATGAGATCTAACAGTGTCACATACTTCTAATCATTAGAGATATGTAAGTCAAAACTTCAGTGAGTACCGCTTCACATTAGTCAGAATAATCATTATCAAAAAGTCTACAAATAATAAATGCTGGAGAGTTTTTGAGAAAACAGAATCCTCCTATACTCTTGGTGGGAATGTAAATTGGTGCAGTTACTATGCAGAACAGTATGAAAGTTCCTTAAAAAACTAAAAATTGTGCTACTATAATATATGATCCATCAATCCCACCCCTGGGCATGTATCCAGAGTAAACCATAATTTGAAAAGATACATGCACACGAACATTTATTGCAGCACTATTTACAGTAGCTAAGACAGGGAAGCAACCTAAATGCCCATCAGCAGGTGAATGGATAAAGAAGACATGGTAGATATATTGATATGTACAATGGAATATTACGCAGCTATAAAATGTAACCATCCCATTTGCAGCAACATGGATAGACCTAGGGATTATTATACAAAGTAAGGCAAATGAGACAGAGAAAGACAAATATTGTATGATATCACTTGTATGTGGAATCTAAAAATAATGATACAAATGAACTTATTTATAAAACAGAGACAAACTATGAAAACAGACTTATGGTTTCTGAAGCGGAAAGGTGATGGAGGGGATAAATTAGGAACTTGAGAATAACATATACATATTACTGTAGATAAAATAGATAATGAACAATGACTTACTATAGCACAGGAAACTATTTTGTAATTATCTATACGGGGGTAAAGCTATGTATATAAATCTGGGTCACTTTGCTGTATACTTGAAACTAACACAACATTGTAAATCAACTATACTTTAACAAAAATAAATTAATTTTAAAAAGATACCCTGAGAAGATTACAGTATCACTTCTGAGATCTTGTTGCCAAAAATATATAACCTTCGTTTAATCATGAAGGAACATCAGACATCCAAACTGAAGGGTATTTTACAACATAACTGGCTCGTACTCTTCAAAAGTGTCCAGCTCAAGAGAAAGACAAATGGAGGAAATGTTCTAGACTGAAAGGAATTTAGGAGACATTACTATTAAATGCTATGTGGAAACATTGATCTTAAACCAAAAAAGATATGATTGGGACAGTTATTTTAGGAACATCTGTGGATTTTTAAATACATGATAGCAATGTTAATTTCCTGGTTTAGATAATTATGGTTTAAAAAATCTTCTTGCTTCTTTTAAGTAATAACCCATTTAAACCCACAATATTGGATTAATCATTCAGAAGTTACTTAGCATCAGGGTGAAGAAAAATCATATCTAGTTTGGGAACCAACAGTTTCCAAGCTGAGATGGAGACAAAATTGACTGAATATAACCAGAAAAATAGTTCAACTACAAATCACCTTCTTTTTTTAGTTTTCTTGCTCATCACACAGAATCTCCTAAAATATATAATTTTCCCAGAACCAGGTACATATAAATTTCATCATATATCCTGGGGTCATTTTCTGGGCTTTGCATTCTGGTCCATAGATAAACATCACCATCCAGAGGCCAGTAACAAAAAACAGGTCATTTTGAGAATATTTTTGGTGATTCTCATCTGATTCTTCTTCCATAGAGTGCTTGTAGACTCATTTAGTTAAGATGGTCTTATCTGCTGATGAGCCAGAATTGCTGCGTTACTGACTGGAACTCAGGGTCTATGTCCCAAATAAATACTACGTGCCAGAAACTGTTCTAAGTACTTTTTTGTATACTGGATTCTTTAATGTTCATAATCCCAGATGGTTTAGGTATGGTTATTTTCCTTCTTTTTTCTTCAACAGATAAACTAATTCCTAGAGAAACTAAAAATCTTGGTGTTTAAAGCCACGTGGTTTGGTAGTGATGATACTGTTGTTATTACCTCGGGTTCCCAACTCCATGGCTTTCTTGACTTTTATTAAGCGTTTGAGAAAAATGGCTTATTCCTGAGATTCCATCTAGGAACACAGACTCTGCGGGAGACCACAGGCAGGGCCGGTTTGTTCCCTTTCTCTGTTATCATTGTAATCTTGTTCTGATGTCAACGTAATCTCCTTTCTCTGAGGAAATTCTTTCTGCCACATGAACAGGCAGGAGACTTCCAGGGCCATGTGACATTTGTTAATGGCAGCGCTCAACTATTTTATAAAGCAAGAAAAAAAAAAAAAACCATTAGATTTAGTTCATGTCACTTTAAGTGAGCAATTATTATGGTGAAAAGAAATTTGACTTCTTTTACTCATTCAGTGTCCTGACTTTCAGACAAATAAATCAGATTCTAGGGAGGAGAAAATATTTGTCCAACACGTCACAGCTAGCAAATGACAGAGACAGACCTATAAATTAAGGTTCTTTTTTTGTGAAAAACGTCACCTCTCTTTTGCATAGTTTAGAAAAATATTGATGTTTCTTGATCGTAGTAAGCTCAATTGTGCTCTTCTGTTACTTCAGTACAGAATTTTTCATACCCCTGAGTTTTGTTGCAGTACAGTTTAATAACCTCAATCTTCACATTTACAGAAACATCAATTTAGGAAGGGATAATAGAATGCTCTAAAGTATTGCTACATCTTCACCAAGCACTTAACCTCCTCTTGTGTACCAACAGAAAAGATGGCTGATTTTGTCTTTATGACTTCTAGCCATCTTTCTTGCATCCCACATGAATACTAAATTTTAGTTATCTCAATGTTTTTTAGATTTTTAGTTATCTCAATGTTTGCTCATCCAACCAGATGTCAGTGTTTGTAAATTTACCAAATTTGTTCTCATGGGTACACGATCATAGATAATTGCTCTATTGCAAAGTATTTAAAGTATATCTGTACCTAGAGTTAGTTATTACTTTCCAGAAAACAAACTGGGTTGTGGAAAATTTTGTAAATATGTATCTCTTGATACATCTTGATACGTCTTCTTGAAATATGTAATGACCTTTCCTTCATCAAGGGTGAAATCTGCATCCCTGTCCTTGAATCTGAGTGAGCTTGTGTCTAGTGCAGAAGTTGCAGTCTGTGAATTTTAAGCCATAAAATGTCATAGGGCCGTTGCACGGTTCTTTTGTGGCTTCTGTATTACAAACACAGCGAGCAAGTTAGGAGGAAGCCAAGAGGCTAAGAAATAGGCTGCAAGTGAGCGTCCATGGCCCCAGCTGAGGTTACAGCTGACAGTCAGCATCAACCCTTAACCATGTGACCTTCAAGCTGCCCCAGCTGATGTGAGTGAAACAGACCCTTTTTTCTTTTCTTTCTTTTTTTTTTAAAAATAATTTGTTTTTGGATATGGTGGATCTTCGTTGCTATGCAGACTATTCTCTAGTTTCAAAGAGTGGGGCCTTCTCTCCTCTTGCGGTGCACGGGCTTCTCATTTTGGCAGCACCTTTTGTTGCAGCTCCTGTGCTCTGGAGCACAGGCTCAATAGCTGTGGTGCCCAGGCTTAGTTGCTTCAGAGCAAGTGTGATCGTCTGGGATCAGGGGTCGAATCTGTCTCACCTGTGCTGGCAGATGATCTCTTTACCACTGACCCACCAGAGAAGCCCCCAGAGAGGCCCTTTTTGTGCCTCAGTTCAGTCCAGTCCAGTCACTCAGTCGTGTCCAACTCTTTGCAACCCCATGAATCGCAGCACGCCAGGCCTCCCTGTCCATCACCAACTCCCAGAGTTCACCCAGACTCATGTCCATCAAGTCCGTGATGTCATCCAGCCATCTCATCCTCAGTCGTCCCCTTCTCCTCCTGCCCCCAATCCCTCCCAGCATCAGAGTCTTTTCCAGTGAGTCAACTCTTCATATGAGGTGGCCAAAGTACTGGACTTTCAGCTTTAGCATCATTCCTTCCAAAGACATCCCAGGGCTGATCTCCTTCAGAATGGACTGGTTGGATCTCCTTGCAGTCCAAGGGACTCTCAAGAGTCTTCTCCAACACCACAGTTCAAAAGCATCAATTCTTTGGCTCTCAGCCTTCTTCACAGTCCAACTCTCACATCCATACATGACCACAGGAAAAACCATAGCCTTGACTAGACAGACCTTAGTCGGCAATGTCTCTACTTTTGAATATGCTATCTAGGTTGGTCATAACTTTTCTTACAAAGACTAAGCATCTTTTAATTTCATGGCTGCAGTCACCATCTGCTGTGATTTTGGAGCCCCCAAAAATAAAGTCTGCCACTGTTTCCCTATCTCTTTCCCATGAAGTGATGGGACCAGATGCCATGATCTTCATTTTCTGCATATTGAGCTTTAAGCCAACTTTTTCACTCTCTTCTTTCACTTTCATCAAAAGGCTTTTGAGTTCCTCTTCACTTTCTGCCATAAAGGTGGCGTCATCTGCATATCTGAGGTTATTGATATTTCTCCTGGAAATCTTGATTCCAGCTTGTGTTTCAAAGTCCAGCGTTTCTTATGATGTACTCTGCATATAAGTTAAATAAGCAGCATAACAATATACAGCCTTGATGTACTCCTTTTCCTATTTGGAACCAGTCTGTTGTTCCATGTCCAGTTCTAACTGTTGCTTCCTGACCTGCATACAGGTTTCTCAAGAGGCAGGTCAGGTGGTCTGGTATTCCCATCTCTTTCAGAATTTTCCACAGTTTATTGTGATCCACACAGTCAAAGGCTTTGGCATAGTTCATAAAGTAGAAGTCGATATTTTTCTGGAACTCTCTTGCCTTTTTGATGATCCAGCAGATGTTGGCAATTTGATCTCTGGTTCCTCTGCCTTTTCTAAAACCAGCTAGAAGAACATCTGGAAGTTCACGGTTCACTTACTGCTGAAGCTTGACTTGGAGAATTTTGAGCATTACTTTATTAGCATGTGAGATGAGTGCAATTGTGTGATAGTCTGAGAATTCTTTGGCATTGCCTTTCTTTGGAATTGGAATGAAAACTGACCTTTTCAAGTCCTGTGGCCACTGCTGAGTTTTCCAAATTTGCTGGCATGTTGAGTGCAGCACTTTCACAGCATCATCTTTCAGGATTTGAAACAGCTCCACTGGAATTCCATCAGCTCCACTAGCTTTGTTCATAGTGATGCTTGAAACCTGTGTGTGTGTTGGCAAAAAGAGAAAAGAGCCTATCAGGTCAGTGCTTTGATGCCAAAAGGCTGTTTTGTCATTGGAGCAGCCTACATCCCAAATCATTCTCTATCCAGGAAAAAGTTTCATTCGGACACTCTCATCTGGGAAGATGTCCTACTTGGGTGTATTCTGTCACCTCTCCTCTCCTTTCAGCATCCCAACTGATCAAGTGGCCCTGCTTCCTTTACTGTAGGACCCTTCTTTTCTGGCCTTGATACCTTGTAGACATTTCTGCAGGGGACCACTTGTCCTTTGATAATTTATTAATCAAATGAATTTCCTCTGCAATTGTTTGATCCTTTTTTTTTTTGATACAGATTTCATTGAACATAAATCCCCTTTTTTCTCTTTCAATAAGTTCAGGGGTGATGTTAAAAAAGAGTTTTGTATGTGAGAGGGCAGGGTGAGGGGGAACTGTAAAAAAAAAAAAAAAAAAAGCCAGTTGCATTGTAGAATCCATCAAAAAGGTCAGAGCTATACCATACATTACACATCACTTAGGCCACATATTCAGCTCTTCTGCCTTATGTATATTTTTAAGAATGATCTTTAATGAGCATGGAAAGGTAACTACAAGAATCATTTCTCCTCAAAAGGATTGTAAGGAGGGAGAGGGGTGAGGCAGTCTGTACCTTTCTCATGAATAGTTACTAGGTGGGCTGAGATCCTTTGGAGCCCCGGGCCTCTGATATTCTTCTTCTGTCCTCTCACAGACTCTGAAAAGCTCCCATCCTATTATTTAATGGGTAGAAGCTGCAGAATTACAGCAAAGCACAACGTGAATCCTAGTATCCAATGTGAAAGAAAAGAGCTGTATCTGAATGATAATGTCTTTCTGAAAAATAATAAAGACTTCTATTTACAAAGAGAGAGATTAGGGGTATCTCTGTGGACTGTGGGGATAGTGTCTAGGTGAAGCAGAGAAGAAACACATTGAAATGGAGCCCTTGGCCACACACAGATTCAGCCATGGATTCAAGTTATTGGGACCAGATCAGTGTTACTCATAGATGAATGCCCATTCCCATGATGGATTCTAGCCTTCTGTTTGGAAGAATTTTTTTTTAATGTTTACACCAATGGAGAAACTTAAATTAAATACCAGTTAGAAGAGACAACTTTGATGTATTGGGAAAATTGATTCATCTGGGAGGACTTCCCTGGTGGTCCAGTGGCTAAGACTCCATGCTCCCAACACAGGGGGCCCAGGTTCAATCCCTGGTTCTGGAACTAGATCCCACGGGCTGCAACTAAAAGATTCCATGTACTACAGCAAAGATAGAAGATCTCACGTGCCACAGCTAAAACCCAGTGCAGCCAAATACATATATATATACACACACACATACATATATATATATATATATACACACGCACAAAAATTATTAGTCACATGTTTGTATGCATTTTAGCAAAGTAAATGATAATAGAAATGAAAGCTATTTTTAAAAAATGACCATCTATTGAGCATTTAGGGCATAAGATAAAGCACCTTATGTACATTATTACATTTAATTCTCTCTAACTTCTTGAGGGCTTCCCTGGGTGGTTCAGAGGTTAAAGCGTCTGCCTCCAATATGGGAGACCCAGGTTTGATCCCTGGGTTGGGAAGATCCCCTGGAGAAGGAAATGGCAACCCACTCCAGTATTCTTGCCTGGAGAATCCCATGGACAGAGGAGCCTGATAGGCAAAAGTGTTATTACTTACAATAAGTAGAGGGAGTCTGAATAACTTGATTCAAGTCACACATATAGGAGGTGTTAGACGTTTCCAGTGGAGTCCAAGGCCAGTTGTTGTGTACTCGCCTATTTTAAAGAGCTGAGTGGACCTGGGGCAAGTGACTTGCCCTCTCTGAACCTAAAGCAGCCTTCCTCACTTGTAAAGTTAGGAAGTTGATTGTTCTGTGTCCTCCAGGTCTGTATTGGTTTCCTATTGCTGCCATTAAAAGCCTACCATATATTTGATTGTAGTTGGCCAGTCTCTAAGTCGTGTTCCACTCTTTGTGACTCCATATTCTGCAGCACGCCATGCTTCCCCGTCCTTCACCATCTCCCAGAGTGTGCTCGAACTCAAGACATATATTTGGTATTAATAGCTTAAACGGCACATGTTTATTGCCTTATAGTTCCGTAGTTTGGACGTCTTCAGTTATGGTGAAGACAGGGCTGGATCCTTTTAGAGGCTCTGAGTATCTGCTCCTTTGGTTTTTCTAGCTTCTAAAGTCCACCTGCTCTCCTGGACTCAGGAGTCCTTCCTTGTATCCTCCCAACCTCCTGTCTCATCCTCATACTTCCTTTCTCTTTTGACTCCTGATGCTTTAGTTATAAGGGCCACTGTGATTAGACTGGGCTCACCCAGATTGTCTAGGTTAATCCCTCCCAACTCCTGATTCTTCATGTAATCATACCTGCAAGATCTCATTGCCAGATATGGTGACATTCACAGGTTCTAGGGGTTAGAACTTGGACCTGCCTGGGGGACCATTATATGTCTTGTCACAAGCTCTGATTTTTTTTTTTTTAATAGGCAGAAGTGTCATAAAAGTCTGTGCCTGACTCTTGTCGGATGGTGTAGCGCTCCTTGCAGTTGCCTCTGTACCCTGTCTACAAGCTGGACCATCTCTTCTAGCAGGGCTAACTGTCAGTCCCAGATTGCAGTTTTGCATACCTCTTGTCACTGAGTATATTGTCCGACTTTCTGGACCCTTTTTTAACCTTCATTGTTGTGTTGATTGATCGTTTGTGTGACATCACTCAGCATCATGCTTGCTTCCTGAAGTGTGTATGCACACGTGTGTGTGTGTTCGTGTCCGACTCTTTGCAATCCCATAGTCGTCTAGGCTCCTCTGTCCATGGGATTCTCCAGGCAAGAATACTGCAGTGGGTTGCCATTTCCTGATCCAGGGGATCTTCCTGACTCAGAGCCTGCACCCAGATCTCTTGCATCTCCTTCACTGGCAGGTGGAGTCTTGACCATTGCACCACCTGGGCAGCCCCTCCTGAAGAAGAGGTCCTTTCTTACAGTATCAGGCTGTCTCCTCTTCAGTTAGCATGCCTTAGGTCTTTCATCCATGTCATTCATTCAAATACCGTGTTGGCCCAAGTTCTGTAGAAGCTAATGACTCCTAGCCAGATGCAAAGCTCTACCACCATCAGCATCTTAAACTTTTTAATGAGAATTATCGAAAGTGCGTCATCTCTTTACCTAAGATTTACTTTGCCCCTCCCCCTAAAAATAGCAAAATGTTCTCAGTGATTCTGTTTCAGCCTGTAATTGATCTATGAACTTCCTTGTAAATAGCAAGAAATAGAGCCCTAGTTTCTGTTAGAAATATGGATCATGTATTAACTTATAGGCAGAGCAGACAGTAGTCACATATGCTGAAGCCAGTGATATTTTTCCTATTTCTCAGATATGATGAGAGAAATAGTGCTCAGTTATAAACTTCTGGTGATTCTTCTGTAACTGTTGGTAAGGTAACTAAAATTCACATCTTTTATACATTATATATGGTTTGCCTTTTGTTCCATATGGTTAATATTAAGGAACTTTTCACTCACAGCCAACTTTCAAGTTATATATTTTTTCAAAACAATGCATTAGTCTTTTGAAATTGGCTTCACTATCTAATTGTTTCAAAAATTGTTTTCAGTCTCAAGATAGACGTTTTAAATAAGACCCAAATAGAAAATTGAGAAGGAATCCATTGTTTGTTAGGCATTCACCAGGCAAACTGCTAAGCATTTCAGCCTGCTTATCGTTTAAAGCCAATTAGAAATAATCAGCCAAAAATACTTTTAAATGCAATCAGTATTCAACTATGTATTTAAGTGAACTTTTGAGCTTGTTTTTCACTTCTTTGTACTTCATTTTAAAAATATATTTGTTATGTCTATAATAATAGTAACAACAACAATAAAGCTTAAGATTTTCTCTGAAAAATAATGCATTTAATTTTTATTCCTTACAAGAGAAGACAAAGTAGAATAAAATACTTTAAGACATTAAAGAATTGAGCTGTTCAAAGGGGGAAACAAGTTGTCTTCCCACCTTCTCTACTGAGCGTTCACAGAGCATAGTGATGACTTGTCCAGAAATTTCAGGGAGCATGATGGGGGAACCTGTTGGAACAACGGGCTACCTCTAGGCTGCCTTGCTCATCGCCAGGTCTTCAGGCTATTATCCAGGGCACAAGAGATCGCCGGAATCTTGTTTAACTATAAAATCTGTCATCGTCTTGTCTTCCCCAGGTAGCGCGGGCACCCCAGTCATGTTTAACAAGAATGGGGATGCCCCTGGGCGTTACGACATCTTCCAATATCAGACCACGAATACCTCCAACCCCGGCTACCGACTGATCGGACAGTGGACAGATGAACTGCAGCTCAATGTGAGTTTGGCTGGTCCCTCTTCCTTTGCTTGTGAAATGAGTGAGCAGGTTTTTAATATGCTCCATGAGGCCGATATATTTATGAGTGTCCGCAAGTGCACTTGCAGCTTGTTAAGAGCATCAGTAGGGGCTGATAACCGTGGTAATACAACAGTGAGAGCATTGATGATGATGGCAGTGATGGGCATGTGTGTGGAGTTCATGCCTGACTGTGAACTGGGCAAATCTGTGAATCAGCTCATTTAAACTGAGGCTCGAGTTGCTTAACCAACAAGGTACCAGCTAATACTTCAGTACTTTCATGAGATCTTTCTCACGCTCAAATCGTTTTTCCTTCCTTCCTTCCTCCCTTCCTTTATTTGCTCGTAGATTTTTTTTTCTTTTAATTCATTTTACTGGGTCACTTTGACTTACACTGAGGTTCTCCGGGTAATATCAGTGTTGGTTAATTTCCATAACCTCTCTTTCATTCTACAAAGCACGACCTTGAGGAGTAACCAGTTCTTTGTGCAAGGTTATGTCAGAGTCCACCAGGCACAGCCCATCAAGAACTCACCTGTAGTCAAACACAGTAAGGTTTATTTACCTCACTACATGAAAAAGACTCCTACCAGCACTCCTCCTCTTCAGGGTGGAGGAATTCAGATGAGATTCGTTGAGTTGGGAATTCTAAGGAAGTTTGGGGAAGCAAGGACCAGTTTTGGTTGGGCCGTCCTTAAGAAGTAGAGACCAATATAATGATTAGGTGTCTTGGGGATTTTGAACTAGGAGATGGGTGGATAAGAGCTGGGCGAGAATGGTCACTAACGAAGAAACAGTTAGACCTCATGTGAACTGGAAAAGGGAGATGTCTAGATATTTTTGTAGTTGCAGAGTGTCCTGTGTATCTTTCACAAATAATGGCTGAGTGGCCTTGCTTTGTCTTGTTTTCCCATAGTCATGGGGTGGACTTCTCCGGTTAGCATTTTTATTCTTCTGAAGTTTGAAATATGCCTGCCTAGGTATTAACTGGCTACTCTTCAGCCCCCCCCCTTTTTTTTTATTTATTTGTGTTTTAATTTCTTACTATTTTGGGTTCAACATTCAATAATGTGCTTCTAATAATACTTACAATGCCCTATTTGAAATTAATGCTTAGTCTAAATGAATATGCTTGTCTTCCTGAGGAGTAATGAACACTTGGGCCAGGATCCTTCCACCCTGACTGGGCCCGGTACAGCTCCTCTTTCTCCTCTCCTGGGATAGGATGTAAACTGTTCAGGCCCAAGCCTGGTGGCTGGGCTCCTGGAGCCTGAGGGCTGTGGCAGAGATGCTGTAGGGCCTCTTTTTCTGAGATGTGTCCACTGGGGAGTTGCACTTCCAGAAGTTCTACAGCAGATCCCTCAGTGTGGCCTTGAGCTCATATAATGTTCACCTGGGATGCTGTGGACAAACACATTGGTTTGGGATTATGAATCAAGTAGGGCTCCTTAGTTCCAGAATCCTACTTTGAGATAGTAATATATACAATGCATGATTGTCTTACGAGCCCTGTTTACTGAGTTCTCCAGAGAAGCAACCAATAGGATAGTGCCGCAGGATAGGGCAGTTATAAATCGATATGTTGTAGAAATTGGCTCACCTTTATCATAAATGCTGAGAAGTCCAAAGGTGTGCAGTTGCCAAGCCAGAGATCCAGAAGACTCAGTGGCTTAAGATCCAGTCTGAGTCCAAAGGCAGCAGAAGACTGATGTCCCAGATCAAAGATAGATAGACAGAGGATTCTCTCAGGCTTTCAGTTTTGTTCAGCTCCTCAACAGGTTGTTTAAGGCACACACACATTGGGGAGGACAATCTGCTTGAATCAATTAACAATTCAAATGTGCATCTCAGCCAGAAACACTCTCGCTGTGTGTAACCACATACCAGGGCACCCATAGCCGTTCAGATTAACACATAAAACGAACCATTACAGGCTCTGTCCCAGGGAAGTCCTTCTAATGTCTTCCAAACCTGGAAATTATGCCATTAGCCTTTACTGGTGTAGATCTTAGGAGGCACTTTGGAAATGACTGAGTATGCGTTTTTGAGTGTAAAACACAGAATAGATGTCTTGGGGCCAGTACCCCTTGGGTATGGTTTTTAAAAGAGAGGATTGTGCATGAGATGGGTTGGTCAAGCCATAATAGGCCATTTACATCCTTTGCACATTGTTCCACCTGGTTCTGCTTATATCTGTTCAAGGTTGTTCTTTGGTTTGTATTTTAATACAAATCGTGTTTATCAGCCATTCAAGAAGTCTTTGTTTTGTTTTTTTGTATTTTTAAGTACCTGTCGTGCAATCAGCATTGTACAAGGCAGCAGGTGCATAATGGAAATCAAGACAAACATAGTTCTTGTTTGTACATAATTGAATAGCATTACATGGTAAACAACAGATATGAGTGTGAAAATTCCAAAGTGTGGGAAGAGGCATGGCAGGAAAAAGAATGAGAGGTGAAGAGAGGCCTTGCAGATGAGGAGCAGACGATGGGGCGAGATGAGTGATCCACGGAGCAGGTCAGAAGCAGACACAGCAATGGTGTAGCTCAGGGAGAGGGTGTGGAGGAGGGATGAGAGAAGTTAGGGCAATAGGGAGAGCCAGAGCCGTCCTTGTAGACCGTGATAAATATTTTAAAGATTCTATTCTGAGTGCATTTAAAAACTATGACAAAATATTAAGCAAAGGAGTGGCTGGCTCAGAATTAGGAATAACATATTGCTTTGTCTACTGAGAAGGTGATGAATAGTAAAGGGCGAGCATGGGAGTAGGAAGACTAATGAAGACTTCACTGCAGTTGTCGAGCTAAAGTAGGTGGCTTAGTGAAGGGGTGCTCTACTTCAGCGAGCAACGGAAACCATTTGGAGGGCTTGTAGAAACACATCTGCTGGGCCCACTCCCAGGGATTCTGGTTCAGGGCATCTGGGAGTGCAAGGAGGCCCAAATATTTGTCTTTCGAAGGAGTACCTGTGCTATGCTGATAATACTTGGAGAACCACTGGCTTAGAGAATGTGGTACTAGCAGATATACATGAAATGAGTGGAAACATTTATATGTGTACTATATATATATACACATATGCATATACAGCTATAATTGCATATATATATATATATCTTACAGGAAGAATAACATAATTGGGATTTAGTACTGGATGTAAAGGAAGAATAATACTGGTATTGGAGGAAAATAATCAAGAGTGAATCCCAGGTTTATAGCTTGAAGAACCCTGTGGATGCTCTAACAAGAGAGTAGGGAGACAGCTTGGAACAGGATGGGAAATTGAGAACCCTGATTGAGTCTTGCCAGTTCCATGAGGGCCAAAATGAAATGGCTATAAGTCTGAAGCTCAGAAAAGAGTTTTGGGCTATAGTTATTAAAAAAAAAAAAAGAAAAAAGAAAAGCAAGTTGTTAACCTATAAATGGCCTTGAAATGCATTACAGAAAGAGAGAAAATGTAATAGCAGAGGACCCAAGGCCTTGAAAACCTCATAGGAAGTGTCACAATTCCAATCCAACTACTCCAAATAACACCCAGCTTAAAAGATTCTGTCTCGTTCACCTGGAAAGTTGGGTCAAGCTATATTCTTTGAATTTTTGTTTTTGTTTATGGAAGCTAGACAGGCATATATGCTTGATTTAGCACTAAATAGGAACAGCTTTGATTCTTCCTTGTCATGCTGAGAGGTTATGGTAGGAAGAGCGGACAGGACCACAACTCCTCAGCTGAACCCAGTGACTGATGCTTGCTATAGCATGCACCTTAAAATTATGAATGGCTGAACCAGGGGCAGGACTGTTTTTAGATCCCCTGAAAGGTTGAGTTAATTCAGAGGGTGACCACTGAGATAAGTGGCCTTGCAAAGAAGTTACCCTGTTGATGTCTTTTATAGACTGCTTAAGATACTGCTTAAAATCTAGTTGGAATCATGAAGAAAATACTTACTTGCAGTCCCCAGGGGGTACTCCACCCATCTCACCTGGAGACCCAGGCCGCAGCTGCTGGTCTGTCCAGTGGTGCATGCCCTGTCCATCCAGGGTCAGCCTGCTCATGATGTTACTTCTGCTCCAATTATTCTGATTCACTTCCAAGTTTTTTGAGAGTGGACTTTCCGCAAACTTAGTTTGGTAGGTTTTCTTGCTCCTAGTCAATGAGATAAAACAAGTATTTTAAGTAACATGTGTGCTTATCATTTAAAAAGAATATGGAGTACTGTTTCAGCCCCCAGTGAGATCATCTCAAGGGAATGGAGTTTTCAGGAGAGCTGTCTCTGTGGTCAGTAATTGCAAATACATTTCTTAGCTAGGAGGTGAACGTTTTAGAGTCTCATGATCCCAGGGTTATAGACCAGACTGCTTGGCATTCTGTATCCAGTCCTCTGGAATTTAGGTGTCTGAGAGCGCCCGGTCTGTTATAGAATGCCACCCTGAGTCCTCACTGCTGAAGTAATAGCCCTAGGCCCTGCTTCTTCTTGGGCCAACAGATGACCGCAGGGTTTGCTGTTTGAAGGTTTCTTCTCCAACTGGCAACCCACTCCAGTACTCTTGCCTGGAAAATCCCATGGACGGAGGAGCCTGGTAGGCTACAGTCCATGGGGTTGCAAAGAGTCAGACTGAACAACTTCACTTTCATTTTCTCCAATAAGAGTTCATCAGGAGGAAGTCATTAGGAAGAAAGCCATTCATTCTCCCACTTGCCACCCCTACAGAGAGAACCCTGCTTTTTGCCTCAGGTTTGTGTAGTACCATGCAGAGACTCTGGAAAATGGTATTCCTGGCACAGAAGCAGGCAAGGGGGTAATGCAGTAAATATCCATTGCTTACCACTGGGTATCAGGAAGGATGGAACTACTAGAGATGTTGGGAGAAACAAGGGGATGTGTCCGTGTCCCAGGATAGGATGAGAGCTCCGTAGTATATAAACTGCACATCAGGGTTTTATTTTGTTTATTTCCACTTTAAATACATACATACATATATATATATATATATATATATATATATATAATATAAATTAAATATAGTTATATAAATTTATTTTATTTTAAATAAAATATATATTTATTTTAATTGGAGGATAATTGCTTTCCAACTTTGTGTTGGCTTCTGTCATGCATCAACATGAATCAGCCCTTGATATCCGTATGGCCCCTCCATGTTAAACCTCCATCCCATCTCCCGTTCCATCGCACCCCTCTAGGGAGTCACAGAGCACTAGGCTTGTGCTCCCTGTGTCGTACTGCAACATTTACAGGGTTTAGATAGGCGCTGGTTTAAGACACTGGCATACATTTGAACTGGAATTTGAAGGATAAGTCATAGTTCCCAAGATGGAGATGAAAAAAGTGTTTTAGAATGAACAATGCAATACTATGTAGAAACTAGGATGGAAATACGTTGGGGATAAGGGCATAATATGAAAGGGAGAGAGTTATAAAAGCTATACATTTATGATGTGAATAAGCTCCACGTATATTTTGCATATTAGAAACAAAATTTCTGTCATCTTTTGGTTATTTGCAGTTAGTAGGACGTTTACATATGCCTGCAATGTAAATTTTTCTAATTAACTGAAATTTTTAAAATCCAAAAATATTAGGTTTTTTTTTTTTTTTTTTTGGAACTACCCTTAATAGGCAACTTCCTACAGTGAACTGCACACACTCTTAAATGGAAGACTGAGTAAATATCACTTAACCTTTACTGGCTCCTTAGTCGTCAGTCATTCTACAGGGCAGTCCACCTTTATAATCTTCTGAGCCATGTGGGGGGCTTTTTAAGAAATTTGTTCCCTATTAAATTTACTTTCTAACTAGAGACTGAAATCTCCTGGAAGATAGAATCCATGTTTTAATTATTTTTTTGTACAATTACTAGCATACTACCTGACACTTACCAAGCATTTGTGTTTGTTACTGTTGTTAATATATAAAACCGTGGTAAGATTAATATGATCTCTTTAATGGTAGAAATTTTCTGTGACAGGCAGCCACACGTCTTCCTTCTGGAAAGAGCACCCAAGCTTCCTCTTAAGTCATGTGGTCTGCCTTGCACAGTTCCTAAATCCAGAGGCAAGACTGGATTTAGCCTAAACCCATCACCCATGTTCATAGTGATGACAGGCAGTAAACTGTCCAGTTAGGGTGAACCACGGGATGCCTGTCAGCCAATCTGAGACTCCACCACCTCTTAGAGGAATCAGATGTGCCCTCAGGAGCCACAGGCAGACATTTGGAGGCCACAGAGCAGGAGCTCCAAGGAAAAGGAGGCAAAGCTTAGAGCACCTAGGCTGGAGGCGCCACCCTTTGAGCCCTAGGAAACCTTTGTATGCCTGCTAAGTTGCTTCAGTCATGCCAGCTGTTTGTGACCCAATGGACTGTATCCTGCCAGGCTCCACTGTCCATGGGATTCTCCAAGCAAGAGTACTGGAGTGGGTTGTCATGCCCTCCTCCAAGGGATCTTTCCAACCCAGTGATCAAACCTGCATCTGTTCCATCTCTTATGTCCCCTGCATTGACAAGCAGGTTCTTTACTGCCACGTGGGAAGCCCTGGAAGCCATTTATAGTGCTCTCTGAATTGTTCCCTTATCAGTAACTGAAGGAAACAAGTGTCTTACTTTTCTACTTACAACTATTTCACTACAGCAATCAAAAAAAAAAAAAAAAAAGTTTTTGTTTTAATCCACCCAAACTGGGGTAAATAAAATGTCAGTCTACACTTAATACGCAGAATTTTTTAAATTTCATTAAACTGAGGTGATTAAAAATTAATTTTAAAAGTTGTAATTTTGTTAAACGTTTGAAGCTTTCACCCCAGTTAGGATTTTGTCTTTCACTGGCATTTAAAGACAAAAAGTATGGTTGATTGCGGCAATCACTGTTTAATCAAATTATCTCTTCCCAAATCAATAATTACTTATACTGCCTATAAAACTTCTAATCACTCTATTGTTTCACAATTGCAGCAGTAAAAATGTTTTAGAAGTCTAATCAGGCTTATAATTTACAAAGTATTACATGAGATATGGGGTAATGGATAGCCGTAATCAAAGTAATGTTGCCAAAGAGAAAAATATGTAAGTTGTCAAAATCTAGTACCTCCTTAACTTCAGTTTAAAGGTTGTTTTTATGAAATTACCCCACTGATCATCATAATGAATGACTCATATCATATAATGTATAGTTTTGTTATTAGTAAACAGGGCTACAGGCTTTGTAGCTGATCTGATTAATGGGAACTGAGTCTTCGCTCCACCAGTTACGATCTGTAGAGGATTACAGTAATACCAATTTCATGAGGTTATTGCTAGAATTAGTAATCTATGTAACAAACTTAAAACAGTGCCTGGCACATAGTAAATATTCAACGAATGTTAGCTGTAATAGCAAAAGTAATAATAATTTAATATCCTTAGTTTATCACATAACTGTTGAAAATGTCAGTTTCCAGTGCTCCACTGTATTTTGTTTTCTTTATCCCCCTGCACCTTGTGTGATGCTTATAAATGATTGTTCTATATGAAATAGATGAGTGGATAAGCAGACGAGCAGTTGGGTTATATTATAAATTACTTAGGAATAAGGATGTCATTTTTTATTTAGAATCCCCAGTGCCTATTGAATGAATGGATGAGAAGATGTACCCAGAAATCTACTGCAGTCAGCAATTCTGTACAATTCAGAGATCCACTTAAGACCTTGGTTCACCAGACAGGTTTCTTAAGAATTGTATATGTGGTCTGTAAGCCAGTTCACATTGCACAGATAGATTCTTTCAGTCTCTGAACAATAGAAGGAGGGGTGTGGGGAAGGATGAAAGGAAATAAAAGAATTGGTTTTAATTTTTTCCAATTGATTTTTCATTTTAGAAACCTACCTGTGGCTATTTGAGAACACAGGGTGGGCTAACTGTTCTTGAGGGATTGTGTCAGGGTATGAATGGCTACATTTGTGTTAGTGAAAGTGAACTGATGATCACACCACTGAAACTGGTTCCGTCCACCACCTACCTATCTAGTTTTTAATGTCTCATTGGAGGAAGAGTCAAAACAGCAAAGGATTTAGGATCGTGGCTCTAATAACTGGGCCCAGATCCTTGGTCTGTGAACCAGGACAAGAATGGCCTCTCTAACAAAATGGCATTTACCTTGACCCTGGAGGGCCAAGGGTTATTCCCATGTGTCGGTATCTCTGAATCGGTGGTATTTTACACAGGACATGTACAAATCCAGTACAGTAATACTGCTTTCCAGCGAGATGCAACCCGAGACTAGAGATCCCAAACTGAATACAAAGAGCAGGAGGGTTTAAAAACTTAATTCCTTGCTAATATTTTTAAGAATCAAGAAATTTTGCAAGGATAACTTTATTTTTGGCTTTTCTTTTTGAAATCAGATCAGGCAGTAATATGCCTTTATTCTGTGCTATGATAGCTAATTGGATCTCAGTAAAGGCTTCCCAATTCTCTGTGTCTCCACAGACCCCACTCTCCCCCATTGCCTGACCCTCCTCCCCCGATCTCTGCTCCCTCACCTATCTCCTTATGCCCATAGGCATCTCATTTCATTCACTAATTTGGTTTCCACATATACTTGACTTTTTATAAATGATCTCTAGGAATTGTTTTTCAAAAATCAACAATAATATACTAATAGCGTCAATGACTCAAAACAGCCAAAAAAAGGTAACAGCTTTTTTGAAAAAATGGTCAGTAAATAGAGCCTTCTAAAGAGAACTGCTTAATGAAGACACTGCTTTTGTTTGGAGACACGTATTCGTGCAAATTCTGAAATATACCGAAAATGAAAGAAACTGAGATCACCCTTTGTCATGAGCATTTCTTCTTGTAACCAATGGTGTATAATTGTGTTCTGTCTATGAATGTCTAGAAGACGCATAGTATTTATAATTATCAATATGTTTTCATAAGCATGTGCATTACAGAAGCTTGAACCCCCATTATTTCTTGTTTGCATTGTAGGCGTTTTAGCAAATCACTTTTGTTTATTAATGTACAACTACGTTCTGTGGGGAAATTGTTGAATTTCATTAGTTACTGTGCTCAGGCAAAACACATTTGAAAGAAGAGGTAATAAGGATGAGTTTGGAGAACTCAGATGTTATAACAGGGATTCTCACTTGCTACTGCCAATCCAAAATTAGAAAAGGGAAAAGATGAGCTTATGTACCCTCTGCCTAACCATTTGCTCTGGGAAGCCAAATATCCAAGGGTGACATGATGATGTTAAAATGGAAATGTAGGGATTAGATTAGAATGCTTTCAACATGCTGTGAGATAGTCTTATAAAGTGGGATAGCATCAGAAAGCCCAAGTTTGAGTCCTACATTCTCAGCCACTTGTGGCTAAAGCAAATCATATACTATCCTTGAGCTCCAGCCCCTTGTATATTTAAAATCTAATCAAGCCAAGCAAAACAGCTACTTCACAAGGACACTTTGAAAATGAATTGCTGTAATCTTCCTGGTATAAGTAAGCATATGGGACTTGTGGTCATACTTCTTGTCGTATTTCTTGCTGCCGTAAATATTACCAGAAACTTGGTTGCATAAAACACCACACCTTTCTCTTCTTATAGTTCTGAAGGTTACAGGTCCCATAGGGATCCCACTGGGCTAATATCCAGGTGTCAACAGAGTTGTTTCTGGATACTCTAGGAGAGAATATGTGTCCTGCTCGTTCTGGCCCATGACAGTATTCAGTGCCTTTTGGTTGTGGAACCGAGATCTCTTTCTTTGATGTCAGGCATGGCTTGGCCCTGGCTTCTTGAGGCCACCTTGATGCATTGGCTGGTATCCATTTCTCCATCTTCCAGGCTGGCAGTGGTGGGCTGAGTCCCCCTCATGCTTCCACTGCTTCCTGCCTCCTCTCCATAGTTGTATCTCCCACTGACTCTTCTGCCTTCTTCCTTCAAATAATCCAGAATAATCTTCTTATTTTTAGTTTGTAATCTGTTCCATGTGCAAAGTCTGTTATGCTGTAACATATTGATAAATGAAGATATGGACATCTTTGTTGGGGAGAGAGTTAAAGGGGGCAGATTATTTCGCCTAAGTACTCTTCTTTACTGCCTAAACTTTTTCTCTGAAATCTGTAAAACCCATATTGTCATTCAGTCACTAAGTCATGTCCAACTCTTTGTGACCCCCATGGAGTGCAGCACACCAGGCTTCCCTGCCCCTCACTGTCTCCCAAAATTTGCTCATATTCATGTTCATTGAGTCAGTAATGCCATCCAGCCATCACTGCTGCCCCTTCTCTTTTTGCCTTTAATCTTTTCAGCATTGGAGTCTTTTCCAGTGAATCAGCTCTTTACAACACATTTTCATTATTCTTTTTTTTATTTTTATTTTCTTTAATTTCAATATACCTCTATCATCATATTATAATTAAATATTTTTGTGCAGTGAAAGGTTGCTTTACAATTACAGTTATTAAAAATGTTGCCTGTATTCCCCATGTTATAAATGTATTGTTAAGCCTATCTAAAATAGATAACATAGTTGTGTAAACAGATAAGATTTGTATGAGATTTTCTTAAGCATATTTAGTATCTATCTTGATTTCCTTGTTGGCTCAGACGGTTAAAAAAAATCTGTCTGCAATGCAGGAGATCTATTCTATACCTGGGTTGGGGAGATCCCCTGGAGAAGGGAATCGCAACCCTCTCCAGTGTTCTTACCTGGAAAATTCCATGGTCAGAGGAGTCCAGCATGCTACAGTTCATGGGGTCACAAAGAGTAGGACACGACTGAGCTATAACTCTTAGTATCTAATTCAGCTAATCTGTTTGATAAATGTTCTAATCATATACCTAGAAAAGCCTAGAGAAGAACCCTGAATTAAGAACCCTAAATTAATGATAAGCAGACATAATCCCACTCAAGTGAGGAGTCGGGATTGAAGAGGAACAAAAGAGTAAATAACAGCGTCGGAGGCTTAGCTAAACCTCCAGCCTTGTCCCAGTTTAGCCTCCACAATCCTGAACATTCTGCTTTCATTGCATTATTTCTCTAAATGACAAAGCAGAAATGCAGAGAAAGAGGATAGATTGGCAGTTCTATAAAACTGAAACAGTTAAACTTAAAATTGTTGTATGAACTAGAAATTCCACTCTTGGATGTATACCTTGTTCTGACCTTCTCTGGTCTGTATTAAAGGTCATGGAGCAGTAGAACATCACAGTAAACAGCCTGGAATTTGAAAGCTGTTGACTGCTGACTCCCTGACATGGCTACCAAAGTTGTCTACTGATAATGCCAAGTTGAGTTTGTAGTTTATTCAGTAAGGGGGCCACCATCTCAAAGAGTCTTGGTAGAGTCTCATGAGAGGGAGGTAAAGGGCAGATACTTTTGAAATTTGGGGTCTGGAATAAGGCACTTCTTTCAGTGGGGGAAGTTTGATCAGAATTGGGCAAAGCCCAAGATATTTTAGTTTTGTATTAGATCCAGCAAGGAGGGTTTTAAAGCAAGCCTTTTAACATAAACTCTTGTTTGATGAGAGGATATATCCCAATTAAGTGATAATTGGTCCTGAAAATGAGCTATTTACCTTGATGGAAATTTTTGGGGGGAGGGGAGAAATATAGTGTGCACATGGATGGATTTTCAGGAAATTCCTAAAACAAACCTTAAAAAATACATATTTGTAACTTTTATCTTCCTGAATAAGAATTTCTTAGTTTGTAAAATCGCATTGGCATAGACAGTTTTACTTCCCTTGATTCTTTTAAGCTGGGTAGTTACAGGCAATCTGCTCTGAGGAGGTAGACAGAGTTAGAATCCTTTAGTCTCTGATAAACCATCTGCGTTCAAAGGCATCCTAGGTGGAGGTCTGGAACCCATTGTGGTGGGCTACTTGGTGGCATCATTTTCGCCCACCATCAAGGTTCCTTCTTGTTCCAGTGTCTTGGGCCATAATGAAAAGTGAAACTTCTCTCCCTTTTCTACTGTCTCCCACCCTTCAAAACCAAAATAGCACAACCACTGAACACATGTCATCCTGAACTACTCCCGTTACTTAAGCAAGCCAGCCCCATAATCAGTGCGCGCACAGCCTTCCTGTTTACATTACACTGTCTGTCCTAAGTCGGGGCCTTCGTCTAAGAGAGTTCATTTTTCTGGTTACTGCACCTGGAAGCCCCCCACCTCCAGTATTCTCAGGTGAGCCCTGCCATTCCCCAGGATGTTTTGCTCATGCCATCTTTAAATGTCCTGAATTTGATAGGATCCTGTCTACAGACAACTTCTCCAAAAGATTCTTCAGTTGAGAGTAGTAAGCAATCCCCTAAAAT